>OY856409.1:1776391952-1776664452 GCA_963693085.1 Alisma plantago-aquatica
TCTCTTTCTCTCTCTCTCTCTATATATATATATATATATGTATATGTATATATATATTAATGATATAGAGCACACTATTTACACCAACATCTACATCCTGGCCTCAAAAACTTGGAACTGGCATCCTGCATGCATGCAACTTTTAGTTTTTACGTGTTCACGATACTCTGTCCGCACTGTGCCGATTTCCCAATTGAACCGTACCAAAAGCTGAACAGAAAGACTGAGACTGCGGCTATAAAATCCCACATACCCCAACTCTCTCCCTCCTTTTAGCAAGGCTCCCTCTTGCTCTCGCCCGACCAAACGCCTCGCGCTGGCTGCCTCCTCTCCACCTCGGCGTGTCCAGACCGCCGCCTTCCCGCCCAGACGTAACGTCGTCTTGCACGTCCCCGCGTCACTCGTTGGCTGCCTCCTCTCCTCCATCACATCCCGCCCAGGCACTGCCGTTGTCTAGCCCGTCACCATGCTCAACCCATCACTTTGAGCAAGATAAGGTCACGTCCATCCGGCCGCCCGCCTATCTCGTTGTTGTCTTGTCTTGCCCGCCATAGCACCAGTCCGCCGCCACGCCAAGGTTGCTGCTCTGACCGGCCCCTCCCCTTTCGTGTCTCCTCTACATTCATCATGGAAACAACAACACGTCGTTGTTGTGGCCGCACCATATCCTTCGTCGTCAACCTTCAACATGTGCACATGACGCTGATCATCTGGATCACTCATTGATGTTGTGATATTTACTCATTTTTAATGGTTGGTCAGTCAGCTAGACTTGGTATTGTAATGTACAAAAATTTGACATTTGCTAAATGAATTATGGTGCTTTGACATTTGTAAATGTCTTCTGATTTTATTCTAAATGAAAAATGTGAGCATTTGTGAGTCACATGCAATAATGTAGAGTTACGCATACATATTATAATTTTTTTAGAATATAATGAATGGATATTGTGCATTTTAATATATTTTCTAATTATAAAAAATTCTAATTGTAAACATTGTCATAAATAATATTTAGTCTCATTGAGGATGTCTTTTGGTAGTGCAATGATGAATGCTCACTATGTCTTATAATATATTTTTGTAATTATAGATTTTGGTACCGCTGTGAATATATTTAAGTATGAGTTTCTGATTTAGACATCAAATGTGTACAGATAGGACTATGGGTAGTCAAAAAGAAAAATTGGAGGGAAAATGATTTTCTTAAAATCTAAAATGAGTTGTTAGTTGTTTATGGGCAAGAATTAAATGCATTGGTTGGTTGGTTGGTGGTTGGTGGTTGGTGGTTGGTGGTTGGTGGTGAGTGGCTAGGTGGTATTATTGATTTGTTACAGCAGTGGCATACATACATCCATACAGTCGAATCAGCAGACTTAAGACCTAGTTATTCGTGTCGCTTTGGGCTATAGACTTTTTGGTAGTGTGTTGTTATGTTCTTAGTACTATTTTAAATTCATTGAAATACTTATTTTTAACTTATCATTAAAATATGCAGAAACATAATTTTAGTAGTGCAATGATGAATGGTCACTATGTCTTATAATATATTTTTGTAATCATAGAATTTCTCTGACTGTAAGCACCGTTTTGGTTTGTATCAGATCTGGTTGTTAATATATTTTAGTACTGCATTGAATATATTTAAGTACAAATTTTTGATTCATACGTCAGACGTGTATAAATAGGACTGTGGGTAGTCAAAAAGAAAAATAGGAGGGAAAATAATTTTTTTTTTTAATTTGAAATGAGTTGTTGGTTTTTGTGGGAGACAATTAAATACATTGGTTAGTTGGTGGTTGATGGTGGGTGGCTAGGCAGCTGATTTGTTACAGCAGTGGCACACATGTAGCCATGCACCCATGCAGTCGCATCAATAGACTTATGACCTAGTTATTCGTGTTGCTCTGGGCTATAGACTTTTTGATAGCATGTTGTTATATTCTTAGTATTGGGATAAATTCATTTAAATACTTATTTTAAACTTATCAAAATATATAAAAACATAATTTTGCTCAAATCAGATATGTTATACAATTGTAGAATCGATGAAAAATGCTTTATTATTTTTTTCTAGAATAGGAAGCGTTGTGCTAGTCTATTTTAGGTCTGTTTGTTGATAAATTTTAGTACTGTCTTAGACATAATTAAGTATTATTTTTTTATGTTATTAGTTTTTGTTTTGATATAATTAAGTATGGCATTATTGTTTTGTTCCATATATTGGCTTAAATTATATTAAATATTACAGTAGGACCCAATGAAATGATTTTTTGGTACGGCGTTGTGGTTTTTTTAATTTTTCATTCTTAGGTAAAATAAAATGTTGATTTTCACATTTGTAAAATGAATAAAAAGAATTATATAAGCATAATAAACAACCAACTTTGTATTGAATTTCACTAATCAAATCAACCTCAGACTGTACGCACTGTGTTAGTTTATATTTAATATATTTATTAATGTCTTTTGGCACTAAATTGAGTATATTCAAGTATCCATTCTGGACTTAGTCATAAAATGGGTATAAATGTGCACATAGTCGTATGAGATAGTATATCCTGCCAAAATATAGAGGGAGTTCGGAAAAAAAAAATCAAATCTACTGTTTTGTGTGTAAGCGGAGTAATGAATGCAAATAGTGATTGGTTTAGTGTAGCGGTTGCACGAACGCAATAATGTTGCATCCATTGCTTTATTGGTCATTGAAGTGGTTGCTTTAATGCAATGGCTGCATGCACATAATAATGTTGCATGTGTTGTTTTATTGGGCAATGAAGATTTATAATAATAATGCATGTGCAGCAGGCGCATTATAAATTTCACATTCTCAATGCTCGTGTCGCACAATGCGGATTTTGGACGAGTCAAAATACACTAAACAATTCTACATTTCAGCTAAAAAATACATCTATTTTAGCATACACTAGAACCTTCTAGCCATGTTCTAATAACATAACCTAAATTTGCACTTGCATGATTGAACATATAATTTTTTCAAAAATCATAATATTTCATAAATTCAATTTAACAGCTTTAAAAGATATCTATAAACACGATATTAGAAGAAAAAAAGCTCAACTTTTGTATTCCAAATGTCACTTTATGCAATCAATCAAGTACAATAAAATTATAACGAAAATTGGACATCATGGGCACGGTATAAGAGTAACCACACCCTCTAGATACGTGCTGCAATAAAATGTACCTTAAAGACAATACTATCTATAAATGAAATATAGGAGTATAAGAACCTAAGAAAAGATGGACTAAAAAAAGCTTGTATAGAAGTTTTATAATGTTGTTAAGAGGTTGTACCATATCTAAGAAATCGGAAAAAAGTGGCAAAATCACACAAACTCCAATCGAAAATATATTATGTAGCCTCTTTATCTGGAATAATGATTAACTTATTGATGATGATAGTGCGTAGAGTGGCTGTTGTCTAGTGGCTGATGTGGAGAGCCAAATTGTACATTTGACGCCAACACCAAAAAGTTTCAAAGAAAATAACACAAACATTACGTGAATATATATTCTTACTATATTTATTAAGGGATATTTGAAATATCTTTTGCATAAATCTTCTAAAAAATGAAAGAAATAAAATACATAAAAATGGTACCATCATTTTGAAGTCATTTTTGTATAAAACTCAACAATGTATTTGCAAGCCTGAACCATGCACATGTGAAAATAATGACATCCGTAATATAGTGGGTGTCTTGAGTACAACGTTGGTGAGCTAATCCAAAATGGAGAGCTAATCCAAAACTTATCAGCAAATTCCATTTAAATCGAGTATGAATCTGATTGAGTAGGAAAAATTGATCCCAGAAAACAAAAGCACCCGTAAACCAAGCACCAAATGTGAAAGATACATCTGACATTATGTAAGGATGTATTTCGTTATGCATTCGTAACTTTACCTATTGGTTCTCTTGGTTTCTCTCCTCCAGCTAGCAATAAAGCAAACTAAATAAAGTCTAGCGACCAATCATTGGCGAGGCATAATAAATTGGTCGAGATATAAACGTACCCGATATCGAAATTAAAAACTAAAAACAGAAACGGATATGTGGTTGAGATTTGGCGGTATCCCTCTACTGCAAAGAAAACTCATGGTTTGTCTTCCAATACTTTTTTTTTAAGATAAGTTTTCCTGATATTGATATTGGCTCATGCAAACAGCAATAAGCCATAGATTACATTCAGTTGGTACAAAATGATAGTAAAAAAGTATTGAGGAGATATGTTCACCGGGGGTGTATCCCTAGTGTCTAGGTGGAAGAGTTGATAATTTACATATCATCAAAATGGGCGGAATCCCTTATTACATAATATGTATCTCGTGTCTTTTTTGATATAAACAAGATGTGTGGGTGATCTCAGTTTTCACTACCACCTTCAATCGGGCATTCTATCTGGGCTCTCATGAAGCTAGGTTGGGCGACCTAGTTGTAGAGCTCCTTGTGAGCTCTATCTCCGTTGTCATAACCTTCCATGTAGGAAATCGTAATAATGTACATCCACCTGTTGTAGTATTTGCTGCACAGATAGAATGTAGTTGTCAAGCAACACTTTGTTATAAGATATCCATATGAACCATATGATTGCAACAATCAAAGTATCATGTTTGTTGTATCTATTTGTTCTGCTTCTTGTATTTTGAAGCCTATCGAAGGTGTTGAGATTGGAGTCAGCTAAGATGATGGTGGATGTGGTGTAATGTGTCCAGATCTGTCTGGATATGTGACATCCATAGAAACGGTACTGGGTTGTTTCGTTATTGTTGTTACGTAATGGGCATCTGGATGGTCCCTAGAATCCTCTATCTCTCATCATCATGCCAGTTGGTACTCTATCGTGGAAGATTAGTTATATCAAGGCGGACATTGTGTCTGCCATATGATCTTATAATGTCTAATTTGTCTCCTGTATATAAAAAAATTATATGCATGTTTGGCAGTATATCTAGTTCTCCAAATACATGTAATGTCTTTGGATGTGTTGTGTTCAAGTTGTTGTAGGATATCCGAATATGTGGCATGATATGTTCATCCTCTAAGGAAATTTTTGAGAATGTTGTTTCTATGTCATCCTAGTTTTGTCCGTGTCTGAATGTTGTTGTAGTTGTAAATGGAGTTAGGAATGGTCCTGGTTGGTAGTTGAAGGTTGATGAGTTTACGTTCATACCACCAGGGATCATACCAAATTTGGTACTATTCTAATGATGTGGTGGTGCTCAGATAGTGTCAGAGATGATGTGAAGAGTGTTGGCTATGTGCTTTCAAAGTAGTGAATATGTCCTAGAAATAGTGAAGCATCATGGTGGTTGTTGTTTGAGGCCTTGTCTTCTCTGTTACAAATGGTTGCAGTGATTTTGTAGATAAGGCATAAAATGTGGAGTTTGATATGATGATGCCCCATCGATGATAACATCTCACTTTGTGAACTTTTCCATATGTTTAATTCCTAGCCTAACATAACTTTTATGGATTTCTCTATGTATTTGAGTATCTTAGTGACAAAATCTTGAATTTATATATTTCTTACTCAGTGCAGGTTCATTCTATGTCATGACCGTGACATGGGTCGCGACTGCGACTAGAGAATCCACTAACATCACGACTATGATGGAGCCTCTGCTCTGCAACCCCACACCTCGACCGTGGTTCCCCCTTCCAACCGAAGTAAAGCACAACGATTGGATGTGACTCTACTGTGATCGCAGTAGCTACTGTGACTGTAAGAAGGGGATCATCACAACCACAAAACAAGCCACAATCGAGACCGCTCCCGCAACTGAGTCGGACTCCCTAGATCACTGCGACTGCGATGGAGGTCGCAACCAGCCCATGTGTCGTGACTGCGACCCAAAAGTTAAGTCAGTGGGCATCATCTATAAATTTATCCCCGCCTCCACCCGTCAAATAATCAGATCATCAAGGATGACAAAGTGCTTCCAAACTCCAGAGTCATCCATGTTCGTCCCATATGTCTTGGACCTCTGAAGACAAAAGTTAGAGGAGAGAGAAGATCGGTCATCCTGTTCTTTGAAGGAATGAGTTGCCATCATCTATGCCTGCTCGAGATCTAGATCTGAAGAAGTACAATTGGTGTATTGCCTTCTTCCTTCTCTATATCTATCATCTCCCTCATGTTATACCCTTCACCTCTTTGTTATTCTTGATGTATCTACCCTTCTGTAATGTCGTTATGCTGCATGTTAACATGTGTGGCTAAACATTTAACTTGGAATGGGAGTAGCCACTAAGGATCTCCCAACATGTATATTCTTGCTTCCCTTTAAATATATATGTGCTCTTATCAAGATTATCTCCATACTCTTGTTCTTAATACTTTACTTATATGCTTAGCTACCATCTTGTGATGTGTGATTGTTGGTGACATGAAAGAGTACTACTAATATTAACCAGAGTTATGGGGTTGTATGAATGCATGAAAGTGTTGAAGTACTAAAGCTTATGGTCATATGGTTTTCTTTGTGTTTGTTTGGTTGTCATCTCGAGAGAGAGGCTACTTTATAATCTAGATCTATCCTAAACTCAAGAGAAGAGGAAATAGATATAATTGATGATTTCTTGTAATCTTTATAAAGGTATACAAAGGGGCATGAGTTTTGCATGCAGGTGAGAGATCTTAGTGGGTGAAATACAATCTAAGTCCCCATCCATACTTTTTTTTGCTTACTTCTTGTTTGGCTTTGTTCTCCTATTTTATTTTATTTTCTTTTGTTTTTCCTTCTTTTATCTTGAGAATTAGCGTTTCTTAGCAAATGTTACATTAATCCACCCTTTTTGTTTGGGGTGTAGGAGTGTTAGGATACACTTCCTTAGAACTTACCAACCTTGTCCCTATGGTTCGACCCTGATTTACTACATCGAACCCCGTATAATAGTTGTGGGGGCCTTTGTGTCGGGTTATTAATTTAAGAGTTTGACTACTCTAGATCTGCTCCATTTTGGACGTGAGATTTAGACTGATCAATCTTTTGGCGCCGTTGTCAGGGTTAAGGAAAAATGGTACTATTCAAAACATGAGTCTACTCACTATATTCCCGTTTGCATCAAGCTTAGCCATAAGCTTGACTATATAAAAACTTTAAACTGCTACCCTATGATTACATATAATAGTTTATTTTAACACATCCAATTTTCTAACTCGACTGTGCGATCTATTCAGGGAACCCGAAAGGAAGTAGATCTATTCAATTTTTCACTTGAACTTCAAGCCGTCATGTTGCCTCGTGTGGACGGTAGTCTTACTGGGGATGATTGAAATGCAAGGGTTCAATACAATCGACCACCACATGAGATGGAAGAAGAAAGAGAAGACTGTCACTAAGATGGTCGCCACTATGAGGAAGAGTGACGTGAGGAATATAGACATCACCACCACCACAGAAGGCACCATAGGAATCACTAAGAATGTGAATGCGATAATGAACGTGAACGTGATGATCAGAACCTTGAGGGTAAAGATGATGAGGAAGATAAAACTTTTAGAGAGCTAGCCGCAACTAGAGCCAATGAGTCAAGAATTCCAATTGTCATCCACACTTCGATGCAACTAATTTTGAGTTGAAACTTGTCATAATCTTAATGATTCATAAAAAGCCCTTCTGAGGTAATTCAAGAATGATAATCCTTACCATCATCTTGACACCTTTAAAAATATCTACAATACCATCAAGATGAGGGGAGTGTCTCAAGAAGTGATGAAGATAGAGTTCTATCCTGGTACCTTAACTTACTCCACCAGTCCATAGATGGGTGGAGACCCCTTGCGGATGCTTTCATCACTAAATTTTACCCCACCGAGAGAACTATTTGAAATATGCAAAAGATTACTTCTTTTTCGCAAAAACTTGGGGAAAATCTCCAAGAACCATGGGAGAGAATTCAAGAATACCAAAGAGATTGTCCCCATCATAACTATCACAAGGGATTCTTGGTGAGAACATTTTACAACAGGCTAACCCCCATAGAACGGACTTCACTGAATGCAACCGCCAGAAGCAATTTTCTTGGAATGAAACCGAATAGATATATGAAAATCATCGATAACATGGCTGCATTACAAGCAGGCATGGAATATGTCCAAAGAAGGATGGATCTGAAGGATCGTCATTCGAAGACAAGGCTCGAGAAACCATTACATCTCAGATTTAGAAGATTTCTACACATGTCAAACAATTAAAAGACACTGGGGGCAAGGGCAAGAAGCACGTTGAGAAATCATGAAATATGTTACGTGTGGCAAAGGAGGACATGGAATTGACAATTGTATCTATAAACAGTAGGAAGAGAGTGAAGAAATTGAAAGTGAATCAGAGATCAAAAATGTCTCTTATGCCAATTTCAAACGACTAGACCATCCTGGATTCAATTAGGGCAGCAAAAAAGTGGTTGAAAACTCTCATCAACTAAGTATTCGTCTAAACCACCTCCATGATTTAAGAAAAAAGGAGGAACAACCAAATATAGTAGAACTACTACTTATCAGATGAACAAAAATAGCTATCAGAGTTAAAATAAAAATATAAGCTGACAAGGCCAAGGTCAGAGCTAAAATAAGCATATCAACCAACCGGACATGATTGCTCAATTGTTCGACTTTGTAAAGAGGAAAGCTTCGACGAATGACCAGGTAGCTCAAAGTGTCATCACCAACCCAGGAGTGTTAACCAAAATGAAAACTGAGATGGTGGATATGCAAACCCATCAAAGGCAAATTGATCAACAGTTTGCCCAATTAGTGGAACTTTTGAAAAACCCTTCGGGAAAGATTCTGTCAAATACAGATATGAAAAAGATGGCCACTCTCCGATCAGAGAGGGTGTTGGAATATCCTATTACAGACAGAACCAAGGAAGAAAGAAACCTTAGTGAGCCACAATATGGGAATGTAATTGTGCCAGAAGAATCTAAAAGAAAAGGATCAACTGACAATGTCAAAGAAGAATAAAATCGTAGAAAGAGAAGGATGAAGGGGTCAAGAACCCAGATCCTGCAGGAGAAGTTTTTATGCAGAGAAATCCCTATGCCCCAAGAGTCTTGTTTCCCTAAAAACTAATCAACGCACATCTTAAGAACAAATATGAGAAATTTATGGAAGTAGTGAAGAAATTACACCTAGATATCCCTTTCCTCGATACAATTCAAGAATTGCCAATGTATGCAAAGTTCTTTAAACATTTGATCACAAAGAGAAGGAGAGAAGGTCATGTGGGGACTGTGCAATTCGTAAAAATATCAAGCACATTTGTTCAAGATGAGCTACCTACCAAAAAGAAAGATCCAGGGGCGTTCAACATCCCTTTTTGTGTTGGACACAATGTGGAGAGGAAGGGATTGGCTGATTTAGGAGCAACAATTAGTCTTATGCCATTGAATCTGGCTCAAAGACTTCGATTAAGAGATATGGTGAGAATAGGCATGAGAATCAAATTAGCTGACCACATATTTATCATACCTGTAGGAATAGTAGAGGATGTCCTGGTATGGATTGGGAAATTTTTCATACCATGTGATATAATGGTGATTGACATAGTCGAGGACCCAAAGTGTCCAATGATATTTGGAAGACCTTTCCTCGCTACCAAAAGGGCTCTAATAGATATAGCGAAAGGAATTATTACTCTATGTGTTGGTAATGACCACATCGACTTCTGAGTGCAAGACACTATGAGAGTACCATCTCTCTTTGAGTTAGCTTACTTCATGGATAGCTACAATCAATATTGTGAAGAAGTACAAGAGGATATGATGATTGTCCATCCACTTATGTGAGCCTTGAATAACCCTAGTGTGGAATACTCATAAGTTGTTGATATTTTAGATTACCTAAATCAACCTGAAGAAGAGCTCAGTGATGATGAAGAAGAAACCTTAGAAACGGCAAAGTACACATCCCTCAAGCAAACCCCTAAAGAAAAAGGAGCACTGAAACCAGAGCTAGAATTAAAACCACTTCCCAAAGCGTTGAAGTATGAATTCCTTGACAATGAGGAGAGGAATCATGTGATCGTTAATCCTAACTTGACAGATGAACAACTAGAAAGGTTGCTAGAGGAACTCAAATTGCATTAAAAGGCTATAGGGTATTTGGTTGAGGAAATTAGAGGTCTCAACCCTTCCTTATGTATGAATAGAATCAATGTTGAGGAAACAACTAAACCTATAGTTCAACCACAAAGGAAGTTGAATCAAATGCTGAAGGAAGTTGTGAAAAAAAATGTAATTAAGTTGTGGGATTTAAAAATCATTTACCCCACAAGTGACAGCAATTGGGTAAGAACTATTCATGTGGTGCCCAAGAAAGGAGGAATGACAGTGATAAGAGGTGAGGACAGAGATGAGGTAGTAACACAAATGGTAACAGGTTGGCATATGTTCGTTGACTATAGAAAATCGAATGCTTCTACAAGAAAATATCATTTCCCTATGCAATTTATCGATCATGTCCTAGAAAGATTAGCTCATCATATTTACTTTTTTTTCCTAGATGAGTATTTAGGATTCTATCAAGTATCAATTCATCCTGATGATCAGGTCAAGACAACCTTCACCTATATATATGGCACATACACTTTCAAAAGAATGCTATTTGGGTTGTGTAATGCACCCGCAACCTTCCAATGTTGCATGATATCCATGTTTTCGGACTTTCTAGAAGACATAGTGGAGGTCTTCATGGATGACTTTCTATTTATGGAACAAATTTTGAGGCATGTCTAAAAATATCTATCTCTAGTCTTGCAACACTGTGAAGAAAAGCACATGGTCCTGAATTGGGAAAAATGCCAATTTATGGTCCAAGATGACATTGTCTTAGGATATAAAGTATCCAAGAAAGGAATAGAGTTTGACCTAAGTAAGATCGAGGCCATACCCAAGCTTCCACCACCTAAGTATGTCATGGGAGTAAGGAGTTTCTTAGGGTATGCATGATACTATAGAAGATTCATACAAGACTTTAAAAAATTGCTAAGCCCCTTTCAAATCTCTTGATAAAGATGTTGAATTTGAATTCACTAGAAAATGTATGGACGCCTTCAAAACCCTTAAGAAGGCCTTGACAACAACATTGATTTTGCAAGTGACATATTTTGGAGCTAACAATTGAAATTATGTGCAATGCTAGTGATTTCACTATCGGAGTTGTCCTAGGACAAAAGAAGGAAAAAAGGCATCACGTAATTTTTTACGCAAGTCGAACGCTGGACGAAGCCCAAATAAATTATACCACCGCAGAAAAGGAAATGTTTTCTATCATATTTTCCTTAGATAAGTTCAGGTCATACTTGGTGGGATTGAAAGTAAAAGTATACACTTATCACGGAGCTATAAAATACCTCATGTAGACGAAGGATGCAAATCTGAGACTAGTGTGATGGGTCTTATTACTACAACAATTTGACCATGAGATCATTGATAAGAAAGGAAAGGAGAAAGTGGTTGCAGACCACATGTCAAGGATAGTTTTTGATGAATAAAATAAGCTACCGGTAAATGATAACTAAGATGATGAAGCTATCTTGATGGCTCAGTCAGTTAAACCAAGGCTACCCTGGTTTGCTGACATTTGCAATTATCTAGCATGTGGGCAGCTACCCCCTGAGATCACTTTTAATCAGAAGAAGAAGTTATTCTATAATCTAAAAAACTACTACTGGGATGATCCCCTTTAGCTCAAAAGATTCTCTGACAATCTATATCATCATTGTGTATCGGTAGAGGAAGTACCCCTAATCCTCAAAGACTGTCGTTCCTAGCCTTATGGCGGTCACCATGGGGGAGAAAGAATAGTCGTGAAGGTTCTACAGTTGGGATTTTATTGCCCAACTCTCTTCAAAGATGCAACATCATTCAAGACTTGCAAGGAGAGCCAACTCACCGGGAACATCAGCCAAAGGAATGAGATGTCGATGGCTGATTGGGTGGAAGTTGAAAATTTTTGATGTATGGGAGATTGATTATATGGGGCTTTTCTCGTCATCAAAAGGGAATCAATATATTCTTATCACTATTGACTATGTCTCGAAATGGGTAGAGGTTGTTGATACCCATACATGTGACTCCAAAGTAATAATCAAGTTGTTCGAGAAAACTATCTTCCCAAGATTTTGAGTCTCACACACCATTATGAGTGACAGGGTCTCACTTAGGAGAAAATCAGTTCAAATATCTATTGAAAAAGTATGGAGTGAAACATGAAGTTGCAACACCATACAATCTCAAAACATCAGGACAAGTTGAAGTATCTAACAAACAGATCAAGTGGATCCTAGAAAAGACTGTAATTCATACAAGGAAGGATGATCTATGAAACTAGACGATGCGTTATGGTATTACCTCACAATGTATAAGATGCCTATAGGTACAAAGCCCTATAGACTGATTTATGGGAAGTACTATCATCTCCCTATCGAATTAGAGCACAAAGCCCTTTGGGCTATCAAATTTCTAAACATGGATCGTGACAAAGCGGGCAAGAAAAGGTTTCTCCAACTTTAGGAACTTGAAGAGTTGAGGCTACATGCTTACGAGAATGCAAGGATTTATAAGAAAACAACTAGAGTATGGCATGACTCCCACCTGAAGAATAAGGATGTACATGAAGGAGACAAAGTTCTTTTGCTTAATTCCAGTATCAGGTTGATTCCTGGGAAGCTGAGAACAAGATGGTTTGGTCCCTATTCTACGGTAAGAATCTACTCTTCAGGAATGATGGAAATAGCCAGCAAAAAGATTGTCCCATTCAAAATGAATGGACACAGGGTTAAAAAATATTATGAAGATGAGGCATTTGTAAGAAGGTTTGAGATAAGTTTCGGAGAACCCGATCCTGCAACAAATGAAACATATGATCCAGTACCAATACCAACTGAAGAAGGATGAAACTAGAATGAGAGAGTCAAGTTAAAGACTTTAAACTAGCGCTTCTTGGGAGATAACCCAAGATTTTTCCTACTTTCTTCTATAACTCAAGCATTCCTTTATCTCAAGCTTTTAATCTATGAGCTATGTATATATCAATCCCTTCTCTATTTCTCTCTACCTATGTATTTTGATATTTCCTCTCTAAAAGTAAGTTTAAGTGTTGTACGTAACTTGCTATATCTTCACAGGGGTTTTTAATAAAATAAAATGGAGGTGTTTTAGCACAACATCTTTGTTTCTACAAAAATATTTTTGTGTGTGTATAGTGGTCGTGAAACCTGTAGGAGTGGCAGTTGTTGAATTACATGTTTTGAAGTCACGGTCGTGACAATGACCATGGTCGAGGCAACCTACCCAGTCTCAATCAAGACGATAGCCAAGGTCACGGCATACGCCGAGTATAAAAGATGGGTGTTCTTGACACCGCGTCTTTTCTTTACTCACTTCTTGATTCTCAGCCGTTTGAGGAGCCCTAATCGAAGAACCTTGAAGATGCAATAATTGCAATGAAACAATAGTACCAAAGGATGTTTGTAGTGAACCAAAGAGCCATCGTCGTAACCCCCTCGTCATGGTTTTTCTAGCTCGACTGATGTCTACCTAACCTTCTAATCTTTCTTGTTCTCCTAGCTCTGTGAAGGGACCGCCAAACAACCTCCTTATTTATAGTTCCTGGTTCTTCTCTATCGGTGCTTTATCTCCATTCTTCTCTACCCTCCCCAAACCGTAGATACTAATTTCCCGATCACACACTAGTTGTGGAGATCTGTGTACCCTTTTGTTTTCTCAGAAGTTTTTGTTGTTTATCCGACCCTTTTTCCTGTATCTCTTTCTCTTTTTTTGGCATTCTGTGATTTCCTTCTCGTCCACTTCTATACTGGTACTACAATCACAACTGAGTTTCAGTGGACAGATCTACCATGACCGCGACACCCTTTTTCCCATGATCATGGCGGTCATGGCTACTTTCATGGTTGCAGTCGTGATGCCCTTCCTTTCCTTAGTTTTACTTATATTTATTTCTCTTAACCTGGTCTAATATTTGCCACGGTCACGACGAGCGCCACGGTCACGACGAGCACCACGGTCACGACAAGAACCGCGGTCGCGACATATCCCATTCCTTGTTGTTTGCTTGCCATGGTTACGACTCTCTACTTGGTAACAACACTATCTTCACCTTATGTCGAGATCGTGGAAGATCAAATGATTTTTCTTTCTCAAAAGATAATATCAAGATCAAATAATTAGAACTGAAATGAACAATGTCATGAATAAATTATAATTACAATCTAGCTAACAACAATTTGAATGCAAAAATTTCAGAATGTCAAATCAACTAATGACACGCTGATGAAAAAGGCAACTTCCCTGAAGGGTGTTGAAGAAAACCTAGAAAAGATAACAAAAGCTTTGAAGGATCACCCCGACCTTTTACCAACAAAGAATCTTCAGGTGCAACTAATGAAAAAGAAGTACAAGTACGTCCTAGCCCACGAGATGCCAGACGAATCCAAAGAATCTCAGGAGACATCACAGACAGAAGACTCTGAGTACCAACCATCTGAAGTAAAACTCAAGAAATTGGGAAAACACAAGTTGGAAACCAAGGATACCTAGGACGTCAAAATGAGATTGGTGGTCGTGGGAAAAATAAAGAGTGTGAAAAAAGAAGTCATCCCCAAAGTGATCAGCAAAGAACATGAGACCACTAACAAGAAGACATCAGTGTCCATACCAAGATACCAATTGCACTAGTCAAATTTTGATTGGGTAATGAAGACCAATAGCTTCAAGCCAACACGGTATCTAGATGTCAATGAATTTAAGAGGATGGGAATTTACAATAGGGTGATAAAGTTCTTGGAAGGGGACAACCTATGTACCCTGTGTACAACAGAAGCTCCTTCTCTCACTCAACTGATGATAGAATTCATAATGTCCCTAGAGAAACTACTCGTTAGCAATGTCGAACACAAGAAAGGCAGCGCAAACTTCAAGCTTGAAGTGAGGATAGGGGAGAAAAACTCATGTAATTACAAAAGCCATCCTCAATACTATCTTGACAAAGACAACAGAAGAAGCACATGCCTGCTCAGCCGCGCCAGGAGAGAAAGAAGTTGTTGGCTAAAACAGGCACACGATGTAGAAAAAGTTGATAGGAGAACACAAGCACAAATCAAAAAACTCAAAGGTGACACTCATCACTTCCTACTTGATCAGAGTGATTAAGAAAATAACAACCAATACAGTCTTCACGAGATCAAAAATTGGAGGAGTTTCTAAATGATATCTAATATTAATATGGTCAATGCTAAATAAGAAACCAGTAGAACACAAGCACAACTCAAAAAACTTAAAGGTGATAGTCATCACTTCCTACTTCATCAGATTGATGTAGAAAATAACAGCCAATATAGTCTTTACGAGATCAAAAATTGGAGGAGTTTCTAAAGGATACCTAATCTTAATATGGTCCATGCTAAATAAGAAACCAGTAAATATCAAAAGACTGCTGATAGAAAGATTGTCAGCTATTGTAGGAAAGGAAGCAAAGAAGGTGAAAGAATTCTGTATGGGAAGCCAAATCACCCTCATCACTTATTATTTCATGGATACTGACCTAATACAGAAATATAAGCACACTAAGGGACAAACCAAGATAAATATCCAGTCCCTAATAAGCATGGCCATCCAGGCACAATGGGGTAGTAAGTGTTGGTATGTATGCCCATATAGCAAGTCATATGATGATTGTAATGGGATACTATGTAAATGATTTGAATAATAATAAAGGCAATTTCCAATCTATATGTTTAAACTGTTTCTGAGATGATGGTGTAACATGATAGATGTCTAAAGAATGGTTTTACTCAATGATGTATGCTTTTAGGTTAAGGACCTAAACGATGAGATCATACGGATGTTAAGAGTATACATTCTTGTTTGGTCCCTAGTCAGTTTTTATTGTGGAAGTAACCATAGACATCAGTAACACTAAAGACTAGATTGTGTGTTGGTTGATGATAGAATCTCATTAGTCATGATATAGTGATATCAAACCAAGCACATAGGTACTTGATAGAGAACAAGGTACCGGACAGACCCACCGTGAGTGTGACACATGGAACCATGACTTGGTAGTCACAGTCAGCTCTCACAGTGATGGTGGTGAGTGTGATTCTTAGACCTGAAATCACTACACTCAACACATGTCGTTGGGTACACTTTGACATCATCAAACACAGTCCTGAAACATGGGTTGTTATAAAGGTGATGATTGGGTGGCTTTGACACATGGGGCTTTTGAGGGGTGAGTGATAGATATGGGATTTGTCCCTCCTGAGGGAGTTTGATATCCTTGGCCACTTGATGAGTAGGATTGAGAAAGGCATGTGCATGCACGTGTGAATCAATATGTGATATTGATGTCACACACATCTCAGTCGGTCTACTCTGAGATCAAGGAAATGAATGAACATTGACAGGATGACTGTTCCATGCCTCGAGTTCATTCAGGATATCAGTGACAAAAGAATTATACATTCACTGTAACACCATTCACGGATTGTAGGATTGAAAGTTGTTCTCCAACTTTCTATTTCACTTGGGTAGCATTGATGTGTGACTAGGCACCGCTCTTTGCTTGTGAAGCCATAAGTGTTATGGACTCTCACTGCCAACGTGAAATGGACCTGCAGGGTCACACACATAGGATTTAACCTGGAATAGGAGTTTGTCCACAAATGATGTTTAGATTGATTACTAAAGGAGTTTAGTAGTTCAATTAAACACTTAATCAATTGATAGCTCAATATCATAGTGTTCAAGGTGTTGAACTGATTGATTAGAGTATCAGATTGATTAGAACTGCAATTGACAGATTCTGCACAGTCTGCACTCCCAACCGATTGGCTCATGTGATGAACCGATCGGCTGAGCTTGGTGAACCGATCGGCTCAACTGGTGAACCGATCGGCTCATGACCAGGGTGAAATGACTGGTTCAAGGGTTGAACCGATCGGCTCAACTGGTGCAACCGAGCGAGTTGGGAAAGTGAGATTGGTGAGAAACTATTTTTCATTTTGCTTATCCAATTCGATTGGAACAAGGAAACAAAATAGGAATGTCAATTTGAGTTGAACCAAGATCACGAACCGATCGACTGGAGTGTCCAACCGATCGGCTCATGGATCCAAACGATCGGCTGGTGTGACCAACCGATCAGCTGGAGGGCCTAGACGGTCGTTTCAGGGCTGAAACGATCGGTTCAGCTGACGTAGTTTGTCCGATTTTGTGGAAATCTCGAACCCTTCTACTCCTGCTTTAGTCCCACATTGCCGGGGCAAGAGAACCCTGTCCCATGACCCTCCTATATATAGGGGTATTGGGGGCTTCTCAAAGTACGACTCAGTGCAAGCCGGTTGCTCTGCAAAGTTTTCGTTCTCTCTGGTTTTGCTAACCGAGAGAGAGCCCGAGCAAGTGCTTACCGCAAAGGGAGGTGCAGTAAGGGAAAGACAACTGCAGTTGCAACTGGTAGCAGGAGAGTGTGTTGGCGACTAGTACGCCGACAGGAGGGTGCGACTCCTTCCGGTTCCTTGTGCGACAAGGAGATCGGAGTTCCAGGCAGTCTGTGTGGACGACTGTAGAGGCGGGAGACCTCTGCACCTTGGAGGACGACCGTCAACCCCGACAGTCCCAGTGAGACCAGGAGTCTTCAGTCCCGGTGTGACCAGGAGCTGTATAGACACCGTCCAAGACCGGAGGTGAAGACCGCACAAGGCGCGAGGTACTGTCGCCGAGTGTGCCTCAGGACAAGGTATGCATCCACAAACCTCTTTCCTATTATATAGACGTTGACGCGATTCCTTTTGTTCTGGGTTTGAGGGAGAATTTTTTTTTGTTTCTGCTGCTTCTCTCCTCCCCTAAAACCCAATAGTGGTATCAGAGCCACGTCAACAGTTCTATATTCTAGGATTATCGATGTGATCGATTTTGGTTTGTTGCCTTTATTTATTGCATACGATGCGAGTAAAATCGGCTTTATGCATGTCCAATCCACAAATCCCAAATATACATATATGATATGTAATATTAATGCACTCGATACGCGTCGCCCTTAAACGAGTTTTGTGTTGGATGTGTAGCATGGTTATGGCCTATAAACCCTATATCTGTGTATGGTTGTATATGGTTGCTTGCATCTCGGTCTGCACACCGATTCCCTTCTCTTATTCCTGATCTAACTCGAAATAATTCGAGAATTCTTTTCCTACCTTTGCTCCCCCCGAATGTAACTCGGGGTTTCACAATTCAATTGTAAATAGGATAGTTTTTATTTCCTATTATGTCAAAGAACGGTGTACAACCTACGACGACCTGAGACGATCGTTTCAAGGAGTGAACCGATCGGTTGGTGATCCAGATGGCCGGTTTGAGGAACGAGATGAGCGGGTGGCGACCTGAGGAGATGCACGACGACCGGTGAACCGATCGGCTGGAGATGCCAGTCGATCGGATGGTGGCACCCGAACAACCAACCTGATGGCGAGCCGATCGGTCATGGAGATGAGCTGATCAAACCCAGAAAGGCAGGCACAAATTTCATCTTATATGGTTGCATGTAATGTAGACCTAGATGACCGTGATTCCTCTTGGCTCGAGGAATCACAATAGGATGGCCATAATCATTGCTTTTTATTATTTCGCATGTTTTCTATGGGATATAGCATGTATATGATACATACTATATATTGTGGTGATTGGATATGTATATGTATATAAAACCAAATCCCTCATTTAATATTAAGTTTTAGATGCCTTCCAAATGCGACACACGTGAAAAGCTTGATCGACCAAGTGTGGGCACGCCCAAGCGTGGTGCACCGTCTATCTCGTGGAAGCATGAAGGATGAATGTGTGGGTCTACCCAAGCAGGGTGCATATTCATCGTGTTGGCTTTGGGTCGGACTTAACAAGGTGACCTAGATAGGATCTAGCGCATTAAGGCATGGAGATGATCATGGCAAGGAGTTGCATATGACATCTTTCAAGAGTTGCATATGTGCAATTGGCAAAAGTTGCCTACCTAGAAGAAAGGAGTTGTGGGTGACATCCCAAGCTGGTTCATGGCTCAGAGGATTTCAGGATCTTAACCCACTAGAAGATTGTACGCTGCAATCTTCCGAATTGATGGTGAGGGCTATCAATTTGAGTCAAAATAGTGGGAGCGGTAATTAATTAATGGCCTAATTAACTATCGTCAAATTTTATTCAAATCAGATCAAAAGAGTTTTTGACAAATGCAAATTTTCTCCTGTAGAATGGCAAAAGAATCATCTTTTAAAATGGGCAAATTAATTGAGAATAAATTCCATAACTGGTTGAGGAATGTGAGAAGTGTTCTTCACAATCCAGATATACCAGGAGCCTTTGAATCCACTCTATGTATGCTTAATGCGTTGGTGAAGAAGAAAGAAAGTTCATTGATAGAGATCAATGGAACGAAAGGTAAGGGAGAGAAGGGTTCTCTTGCCAAATCGATTTCTTCTACATGGAGAGGATGGAAGGAACGATGGAAGAAGAAGTCAGAAATAGAGATCTCTACTTCTGGTGTATACGTAATAGAGATTAACTTTACTACTTCTTCGTCGTGGGTACTTGATACCGGATGCGGATCTCACATTTGTTCAAATGTGAAGGATCTTAAGAGAAGTAGGCCTTTGGGGAAAGGCGAGGTTGAACTACATGTTGCTAATGGGGCAAGGGTTGCCGCCAGTGTCGTAGGAACCTATGAGTTAACTCTACCTAGTGGGCTAATAATAGAGTTGAAGAACTGCTATTATGTACCTGCCATAAATAGGAATATCATTTTCGTCTCTTGTTTGGACAAGGATGGATTTGAATTTTTTATTAAGAATGAAACGTGTTCCATTTCTAAAGATGGGATCTTTTATGGCAGTGCCCCAATGTCTTATGGTCTATACTTGATTGATCTAGAGACAAGTGTATACAATGTAAACACCAAAAGGCAAAAACTCAACACCTCAAACGAAACATATCTCTGGCATTGTCGTCTAGGGCACATAAATGAGAAGCGCATTTCTAGACTCCATAAAGATGGTTATCTAGACTCTTTTGATTATGAATCAATAGAGACATGTGAATCTTGTTTGTTGGGCAAGATGACCAAGACTCCCTTTTCAGGTAAAGGGGAGAGAGCTAGTGATCTATTAGGACTCATACATACTGATGTATGTGGGCCTTTTAGAACTAATGCCAGAAATGGGTATCAGTACTTCATTACCTTCACTGATGATTTCAGTAGGTATGGCTATGTGTACCTGATGAAGCATAAGTCAGAAACCCTTGAAAAGTTCAAGGATTTCATGAATTAAGTACAGAACCAACTTGGTAAAAGTATTAAGGCACTTCGATCCGATCGAGGTGGAGAATACTTAAGCCAGGAGTTTGAGGACCTTCTGTGAGCCCGTGGTATTGTATCACAATGGACTCCGCCTGGAACACCACAACATAATGGTGTGTCTGAAAGAAGGAACCGCACATTGTTAGATATGGTGTGATCAATGATGAGTTTTGCTGATCTTCCGATTTCCTTCTGGGGTCATGCTCTTGAAACCGCCACATTTACACTTAACTGTGTACCATCTAAATCGGTTCAAAAGACACCATATGAGATATGGACCGGGAAGCGTCCCGATTTGTCATTTCTGAAAATTTGGGGTTGTGAGGCTTACGTTAGGAAAATGTTTCCTGATAAGCTTGGCTAAATGTTATTTTGTTGGATACCCCAAAAAAACGAGGGATATTATCTATACCACCCTACTGATAACAAAGTGTTTGTTGCTAGGACAGCTATGTTCCTAGAGAAGGAATTTATTTCCAAAGGAAGCAGTGGGAGGAAAATAGAGCTTGAAGAGGTTCAAGCCCAACAAGAAAACATAGAACCAGTTGATGTACGAGAGGAACATGGAGATTCACAAGGTGTTGTGGAATCTCAATCTCCTTAGGTAACACAAGGACCACATAGATCTGGTAGGACCCGCCTTGAACCTGAGAGGTTTGGATACCTTGTAACTCAGGAAGGTGGTGAGTTGATCATAGATGATGATCCAACTACCTACGCAGAGGCTATGGAGGGACCAGATTCTAGGAATGGCTTGAAGCCATGAGATCCGAGATAGAATCCATGTACTCCAACAAAGTATGGACTTTGGTGGAACCACCCGAAGGGGTAAAACCCATAGGGTGCAAGTGGGTCTTTAAGAAGAAGACCGACATGGATGGAAATCTGCAGACTTATAAAGGCAGATTGGTTGCTAAGATATTTCGACAAGTTCAAGGTGTTGACTATGATGAAACCTTTTCACCAGTTGCCATGATTAAGTCCATAAGGATCATGCTTGCTATTGCAGCTTATTATGACTATGAGATTTGGCAGATGGATGTCAAAACCGCATTCCTTAACGGGAATATAAATGAGGATGTGTACATGACACAACCTGAAGGTTTTGTAGATCCAAAGAATGACAATAAAGTTTGTAAGCTACAAAGGTCAATCTATGGATTGAAGCAAGCATCTCGGAGTTGGAATCTTCGATTTGATGAGGAAGTCAAAGTGTTTGGCTTTATTCAAAATGAAGATGAACCTTGTGTGTACAAGAAGGTTAGTGGGAGCACGACTACATTCCTCATATTGTATGTGGATGACATACTATTGATGGGGAATGACATCTTAGCCTTAGAGAAGGTAAAGACTTGGCTTGGGAATACTTTCTCAATGAAGGACTTAGGAGAAGCATCCTACATTCTAGGAATTAAGATCTATAGAGATAGATCTAGAAGGCTTCTGAGATTAAGTCAGAGCACGTACATTGACAAAGTGCTGAAGAGGTTCAGCATGGAGAACTCAAAGAGAGGCAACATCCCCATGCTACATGGAGTCACCGTCTCTAGAGCTCAATGTCCCCAATCTTGTGAAGAGAGGGAGCGTATGAATGGGATCCCATATGCATCAGCCATCGGATCCATCATGTACGCTATGTTGTGCACACGCCCAGATGTCTTGTATGCTCTCAGCATGACGAGCAGGTACCAGT
Organism: Alisma plantago-aquatica; assembly: GCA_963693085.1. Lineage (NCBI taxonomy): Eukaryota > Viridiplantae > Streptophyta > Magnoliopsida > Alismatales > Alismataceae > Alisma > Alisma plantago-aquatica. Next base: position 1,776,414,040 of record OY856409.1, read on the forward strand.
CAGATCCTGGGGATGCTCACTGGAAAGCCGTAAAGAACATCCTCAAGTACTTGCGATGGACTAAGGATCAGTTTCTTGTTTACGGCGGTGAGGAAGAGCTGGTTGTAAAGGGTTATACTGATGCAAGCTTCCAAACCGATAAAGATGATTACAGATCACAATCAGGATTTGTATTTTTCCTTAATAATGGAGCTGTGAGCTGGAAGAGTTCCAAGCAAGAGCCAGTTGCTGATTCTACTATAGAGGTCGAGTATATTGTTGCTTCGCATGCAGCAAAGGAGGCTGTGTGGATCAGGAAGTTCATCTCTGAACTTGGTGTAGTTCCCAGTAGTTGTGATGCAATTGAGTTTTATTGTGACAATAATGGAGCTATTGCACAAGCTAAGGAACCCAGATCACATCAGTGGTCCAAGCACATACTGCGGCGCTTCCATCTCATACGAGAGATCGTACAGCGAGGAGATGTGAAGATTTGCAAAGTACCAACTGAAGACAACATAGTTGATCCACTGACTAAGGCCCTTTCTCAGCAGAAGCATGATGGTCATGCTAGGTCACAAGGACTGAGGTTCCTAGGTGACTGGCTCTAAGTGCAAGTGGGAGTCTGTTGGTATGTATGCCCATAGAGAAAGTCATATGATGATTGTAATGGGATACTATGTAAATCATTTGAATAATAATAAAGGCAATTTCTGATCTATATGTTTAAACTGTTTCTGAGATGATGGTGTAACATGATAGATGTCTAAAGAATGGTTTTACTCAATGACGTATGCTTTTAGGTTAAGGACCTAAACGATGAGATCATACGGATGTTAAGAGTATACATTCTTGTTTGGTCCCTAGTCGGTTGTTATTGTGGAAGTAACCATAGACATCAGTAACACTAAGGACTAGATTGTGTGTTGGTTGATGACAGAATCTCATTAGTAATGATATAGTGATATCAAACCAAGCACATAGGTACTTGTTAGAGAACAAGGTACCGGACAGACCCACCGTGAGTGTGACACATGGAACCATGACTTGGTAGTCACAGTCAGCTCTCACAGTGATGGTGGTGAGTGTGATTCTTAGACCTGAAATCACTACACTCAACACATGTCGTTGGGTACACTTTGTCATCATCAAACACAGTCCTGAAACATGGGTTGTTATAAAGGTGATGATTGGGTGGCTTTGACACATGGGGCTTTTGAGGGGTGAGTGATAGATATGGGATTTGTCCCTCCTGAGGGAGTTTGATATCCTTGGCCACTTGATGAGTAGGATTGAGAAAGGCATGCGCATGCACGTGTGAATCAATATGTGATATTGATGTCACACACATCTCACTCGGTCTACTCTGAGATCAAGGAAATGAATAAACATTGGCAGGATGACTGTTCCATGCCTCGAGTTCATTCAGGATATCAGTGACAAAGGAATTATACATTCACTGTAACACCATTCACGGATTGTAGGATTGAAAGTTGTTCTCCAACTTTCTATTTCACTTGGGTAGCACTGATGTGTGACTAGGCACCGCTCTTTGCTTGTGAAGCCATAAGTGTTATGAACTCTCACTGCCAACGTGAAATGGACCTACAGGGTCACACACATAGGATTTAACCTGGAATAGGAGTTTGTCCACAAATGATGTTTAGATTGATTACTAAAGGAGTTTAGTAGTTCAATTAAACACTTAATCAATTGATAGCTCAATATCATAGTGTTCAAGGTGTTGAACTAATTGATTAGAGTATCAGATTGATTAGAACTGCAATTGACTGATTTTGCACTCCCAACCGATCGGCTCATGTGATGAACTAATCGGCTGAGCTTGGTGAACCGATCGGATCAACTGGTGAACGGATCGGCTCATGACCAGGGTGAAACGACCGATTCAAGGGTTGAACGGATTGGCTCAACTGGTGCAACCGAGCAAGTTGGGAAAGTGAGATTGGTGAGAAACTAATTTTCATTTCACTTATCCAATTTGATTGGACCAAGGAAACAAAATAGGAATGTCAATTTGAGTTGAACCAGGATCATAAACCGATTGACTGGAGTGTCCAACCGATTGGATCATGGATCCAAACGATCAGCTGGTGTGACCAACCGATCGGCTGGAGGGCCTAGACGGTCGTTTCAGGGTTTAAATGATCGGTTCAGCTGACGCAGTTTGTCTGATTTTGTGGAAATCTCGAACCCTTCTACTCCTGCTTTAGTCCCGTATTGCCGGGGCAGATAACCTTGTCCCATGACCCTCCTATATATATAGGGGTATTGGGGGCTTCTCAAAGTACGACTCAGTGCAAGCCGATTGCTCTGTAAAGTTGTCGTTCTCTCTAGTTTTGGTAACCGAGAGAGAGCCCGGGCAAGTGCTTCCCGCAAAGGGAGGTGCAGCAAGGGAAAGACAACTACAGTTGCAACTGGTAGCAGGAGAGTGTGTTGGCGACTAGTACTCCGACAGGAGGGTGTGAGTCCTTCCGGTTCCTTGTGAGACAAGGATATCGGAGTTCCAGGCAGTCCGTGTGGACGACTGTAGAGGCGGGAGACCTCTGCCGCTCGGAGGATGACTGTCAACCCCGACAGTCCCGGTGAGACCAGGAGTCTTCAGTCCCGGTGTGACCAGGAGCTGCACAGACACCGTCCAAGACTGGAGGTGAAGACCGCGCAAGGCGTGAGGTACTGTCTCCGAGCGAGCCTCGAGACAAGGTATGCATCCACAAACCTCTTTCCTATTATATAGACGTTGACGCGATTCCTTTTGTTCTGGGTTTGAGGGAGAATTGTTTTTTGTTTCCGCTATTTCTCTCCTCCCCTAAAACCCAACAGCAAGCTCTTCTACAAACATAGATTCTCTGAAGTCCTACTTCCCCCGAGATGGAATACTATGACGCCCATAAGGTGCGGCCTATAGAGGAGGAGCTAGATAAAATGCACTCCAACGCCATCAACAAAACCACATGCACTCCAGTGCCATCTGCAAAGCCGTAGACTCCCTATCACCTATTGGCGAGAAGAGCATAAGAGGCAAAATGCCAGATGTTGAGATACAAAAGCTAGAAGAAAGGAAGAAGTTGGAAATAAGGAAGCGTAGGAAAAAACCTATAGACGCCTCTTCTGTCCTAAGTCTACCCTCACCGCCAAACCCGACGGAGGTCGACGACCAACCAAATGTAGAAATAAATGACGTCAGCGACCCAACACATATCGCTGCCACTGGAGAAGACCACTTCATAGAGGTAGAAACTAAGCCACAAAAATAACTTGAATCCTCTAAGGTTACACCAAGCCCAACGAGCCCAGGCGTAGTGCCGTAAGTACCTAAACAACATGACGTAGGCAACCGTTGTTGATCCTGAGAAAGAGAAGTCAGCTCCACAGCCCACGATCCCTGAAGCATCAATGACAACATCATCGACTATTACAGAGAAACAACATCAACGCCCACAAATTTGATGCCATGTGGGTACCCATGCAACATACTTTCGAATTTAACTTCAATATTACTTCTAGCATGTACACACTACAACACAGGTACAAAGATTAAATGTGAGAACTGAGGTACTCCCTCAGTTCATGCATGAGGTCATAAGAAACCAAAATATGATGTTGGGAGCTATGAAGTCCTTGACAAAAGAAATGGCAGACCTTATAAGAGAAAGGGATAGCATGAGGGTTGATAAGGAAATGATGTGGAGGGTGTAAAAGAGTGAAATCACCCCTTTACTCTAAATTTGAAGAATTGACATCCATTCCAACACACTCAAAGGTACGATGGAATGGCCATAAATTTTCAAAAATTAAACATTGGTATACAAAAGACCATTGGAAAGCAGCTGAATAAAGAATAACCGACTATATTCAATTTCACATAAGGTTAACAAAGAGCAACTTAAAGTTACATATAAAGGTACATCATAAGGATCCCTTTAGAAGGAAATCTAAACTACATCAAGATTGCTTCCAAGCTTTAACTTCTCAATCTAAGTCCATATCATTATTCCATGACCTCCATATCCTTCACCTAGGGTTGAAAGCATACCCTAGAAAGAGAAGAAAAAATAGATGACATCAACAAAGGTTGGTATGTGCATACTAAAAAGTAAATTGAGCAATATTATGAAATAAAGACATCAAATAATAAGAAGCTTCGCATAGAAGAAATAAGTACCACCCAAGTGGGTATCAAGAGAAAAGAGTCAATAACAAAAGGGATACTTGCCATAAAACAAAATAAAAAGAATGTGCTACAAATATATACATCCACTACCATGGTGGGAAAAGAAGCACATAACATCACCAACATGCATGCATGTGAGATAAGCATAGCCCTAGAATAATATAAAGACAAAGGTGGCGAAGTATCATAAACTTGAAACCTGATAGAGAAAGGTTAACTGTCAATCTCCCAAATATATAAAACATGGGCCAAGAATCACACATATTGCCCTGGGTATGAGGTTCCTTTCCATCCCAAAAGAGCAAGAAATATCACATATGCTCGGTAGAAAATTACACATCTTTCATAAACAAAACCAATGCATTTACACTACTCTAATGCTATTGAATCACATAGCATGTTTAATGTAGAGGAAAGTATAAAGTATAGTTAGATTATACAAACTAGTCACAACATAAGTGACCAACATATACATCCATCTCATAAGTTGGAAAAAGAGATCGCATGTCATCATATAGAGTTTCATTATGAACAAAGCATAAGAAAAGACCAAGAGAATGTCCAAACAAGATATTATGATCACAGGATCAGTACAATATAAAAGGTACTTCACATGAAGCATATTTTTCAAAAGAACAAGATATGGTGTAGATTAATGTCCATAGGACTAAGAAAAAGAAGAAAATAGGTTATTTCTCAAAAGAATAAGCAGGGATGCAAACATACCTCAACTTTAGAGTTAAAAAGTCCAAAGTCACTTCTACGTCCAAGCCTAGGCCTCCAAAGAACCTATTAAGCATATAGGTAGATTATGTGTCAAATTCATATTCATTATTCAGGCCCTAAAAACCACCTTTTTATTAATACATAAATTAGGTTATGAAAACTATGTCACATTTGATTTTATGTAATTAGGAGTCCAAAACAAAATTTATTATATTTTCCAACTTATAGATATTTAGCTATGATTTATATAAGTTAATTCTTATTAAATTAGATCCATTGAAATCACATGTTACCAAACATTGGATTTAGCCATCAAAACTAATATATTAGTTAGGTCTTATTTTTCTGATTCCAATGAATATTTTTCCATATTTTTCTGACCAGTAGTTAAATAGTTATTAATTTTCAAAACTCGACCAATGAGAAAATTTCAAATCAGCAGAGCGATTGCAAAGAGAACAGAGAGAGGGAGAGGGTCGCGGCTCCGAGTTGGCCCAATCAGGGATGTCCAACTCGATCGGCCTATCAACCATCTCAGCAAAGGTAGGCACAAAGCTAGAAAAAGAAAACATTGTGAATTTACACAATTACCCCTATTCGAAAAACAAAACGAAAGGGGTACAACGGGGAACACACAAAGGCGAAACATGCCCAGCCGAGCATCGTGACACAACACCATGGCAATAGAAACCTTGCCTTCTACCAAGGCTCTAAAGAACAGGGAGCAAGGAAATGACGTCTAAAGCGGAGAAGAGAGGAGGAACAAGTTTGTGGGGTGTTGTCAGATCCAAAGGTCCTCTGCCCAAGCGCGGAGGCACCGTGGCCAAAAATCGAGCGTCAGACAAGTTAAGTAGGGAGAGAGAAAAATCAACCTGATGCAGAGAGAAAAAGAAGGCCGGTTCCAAGGAAAAACTAAGGCAAAGGTTCTTCGAGTACCTCAGAACCTGGGACCGCGAAGCAAGCAGGACCCACGTAGCTAACGACTAGGCCAAAAAAGCTCTGACACTGGCGTCTACATGATAGAGAAGGGGGTGCAAAATCGAGAAAAAACAAGAGCGCAGAAAGCAAGAGGGGGTCCCCAAGAAACTCACTGCTCAAGGAATTAAGTTTTGGCTGATGAAGAATCTATGTAGAAGACCAGACGGCCGGAGAAGAACACCGAGTTTAGGAAGGAAGGGTATGCCTCTTCAGCAGCAATTGATGATGGAGGAGGGTCAGGTGGGTGTCGAAGGAGGTTTTTGAGCATATATAAAGGGGTTAGGCTAGGTGTGGATGGGCCAAAGCACTCGAGATGGAAGAGGATTCATAGCCTCAATTGGGCGTTTTCAAAAGAAGGAGAAAGGGAAAGCATGCAGGGGCTCGTTCGAATTGGGAAAGGATCACGAATTCGATGAAGAAAGAATTTTGGAAAATAGTGGAGAGGCATGGGAGATAAAAAGGAAAAAAAGGAGGAAGTTTCGGGAAAACACTGTAGAGCGAAAATTGGTCTCCTACTAAAGGTAGGAGACGACCCAGAGGTGTCCGGTCGAGATCTGACGGCCTGGTTAAAAACTAAAAAAACTAAGCAGTGTGACAGATGAAATCAATCAGACTTTAGGAAAACTACATGACAAATGAAATATCAGGAAACTTTACTCGAAAAGGAAAATGAATAAAGTGACAAAGACAAAATTGTATCTTTTTCTCTCTCCTCTAAAAAGGATGCAAACAAACTCCTAATTGAATGAAATTTTGCACAGTGGCCAAATAAGCTATGTATATTTTGATTATGAAAATAGATTTCCTTTTGAAGACTTTGATGCATTAATTAATGAAATCTTTAGTTTTTTTCCTCATGCATTACTAACATTAGGATTGTCCAATTTTAGTGAAACTTCACCCACAAGTTAACTTTGATGTGTTGAATATGAATTTGGCATTATTTCCATCTTTTAAAGTCTTATAGAACATTGTTGAGCATTAATGCCTTTTATTCATTTTCTCTCTCCTAAACTTAACCTATTATTGAAAGGTTGCCCAAATTAGATGAAAATTGACATGTAGTCTTATTTTGATATGTAGATTACAAATTTGGAATATGTTTTCACATTTGAGAGTTTCTTTTATGGGTTATGTCACTTGGCCCACTAATGGCCCATTAACTACATTATTTATCCAATTAAGTCCTTTACCTTCATATTATCATCAAATTGAATTATGCGACATATTAGATTACATTTAGGTGATACATTCATGCATTAGCTTATTAGGATCACTATAACATCAACCTTGTTTGGTCAAACCCAAAAGGTCAAAGTTCTATAGTAGGGTCCAAGATCTGGTATGTTACAACACTCCACCCCTTAAAAAGATTTCGTCCTCGAAATCTATTGATCCAAACAACAACAACCAAGTACTCTCCACCTCTTAAAAAGGTTCGACTTAACATGTCAAACTAATCAACTTTTAGGGATACCCACATCTCTTAGTTGTGAATGTTTTTAGAGATTTATGTTGTTCATGTATCCAACTAAAAGTCAAAACCATCTAGGGTTGAGTTTTTGGTCCTTGTGTCTCTAACCTAACAATCCTACATGAACATCCAAAAGTCATAGGGTAGGTCAACTACACCTTTATATCAATCCTAGTCACTTCATGAAAACTAATGTTAGATTCATTCTAAGGTTTCACAATCCATACTTCACATATTCCTTAATTGTGACTTAGTTCAAGAAAACATTGATCAAATCTAGGAAAAATTTCTTTTGTACATAACAGTATAATGAAAATAATTTTGATGATGAAAACATTGTGATGTAAAATCAACATGCAAGCCAAAAATAAATACGAGTTAAGTCACAATATTTTCATAGTAAGATCTCCTTATCCTACTACATTCTCATAACCTAATCTCATCCTTAATTCAAACCTTATTGCATAAAAGGATCATCATTGATCAAATCTATGGTCAACATCTCACCTAGAGGTCACTATCCAAGCCAAGGGTTCTAATAGGGAGATAAAATTGAAATAGTTATATTCTGACTACCATGGGCTCTGATACCATGTTGTAAAAGAATGAAATAACCCATAAATAAAACCAATGCAATTAGAATACTCTAGTGCTAATGAATCACATAGTATGTTTAATGTAGACGCAAGTTGAAAGTATAGTCAGATTATACAAAATAGTCACCACATAAGTGACCAACATATACATCCATCTCATAAGTGGGAAAAAGACATCACATGTCATCATATAGAGTTCCATTATGAAAAAATCATAAGAAAAGACTAAGAGAATGTCCAAACAAGATATTATGATTACAAGATCAGTACAATATAAAGGGTGTTGCACATGAAGTATATTTTTCAAAAGAACAAGATGTGGTGTAGGTTAATGTCCACAGGACCAAGAGAAAGAAGAAAATAGGATATTTCTCAAAAGAATAATTAGGGATTCAAAAAAACCTCAGCTTCAGAGTCAAACAATCCAAAGTCACTTCTAGGTCTAAGCCTAGGCCTCCAAAGAACCTATTAGGCATATATGTAGATTATCTGTCAAATTCATATTCATTATTCAAACCCTAAAAATCACCTTTTTATTAATATGTGAATTAGGTTATGAAAACTATGCCACATTTTAGTTTATTTTATTAGGAGTACAAAACATATTTAATTATATTTTTCATATTTATAGATATTTAGTTATGATTTTTATAATTTAATTCTTATTTAATTATCCATTGAAATCACATGTTATTAAACATTAGATTTAGTTATCAAAACTAATATCATTAGTTAGGTCTTATTTTTCTAATTCCAACAAGTATTTTTCCATATTTTTCTGACCAATAGTTAAATAGTTATTAATTTTCAAAACTCGACCAATGAGAAAATTCCAAGTTAGCACAGGGATTGCAAGGAGAAGAGAGTGAGGGAGAGGGTCGCGGCTTTGATCTGGCACAATTAGGGTTGGCCAACTCGGCCAGCCTCTCAACCAACTCAACAAAGGCAGGTGCAAAGCAAGAAAAAGAAAACAGTGCAAAGTTACAAAATTACCCCTATTCAAAAAACAAACCGAAAGGAGAAACAGAAGGGGTACAATGGGGACCAAACAAAGGGGAAACATGCCCAGTCGAGCATTTTGACACAACACCATGGCAACGACAACCTTGCCTTTTGCCAAGGCTCCAAAGAACATGGAGCAAGGAAACAACGTCTAAAGAGGAGAAGAGAGGAGGAACAGGTTTGCGGGATGTCGTCGGACCGAAAGGTCCTCTTCCCATGCGCGGTGACACCGGGGCCAAGAATCGAGCGTCAGACAAGCTAAGCAGGGAGAGATCAATCAACCCAATACAGAGAGCAAAAGAAGGTTGATTCCAACAAAAAACCAAGGCAAAGGTTTTTTGAGTACCTCAGAACCTGGGACCGCGAAGCAAGCAGGGCCCACGTAGCTAACGACCAGATGGAAAATCTCTGACACCAATATCTACACGATAGAGAAGGGTGCACAAAACTGGGAACCAACAAGAGCACAGAAAGTAAGAGGGGGTCCCCAGGAAACTCACCGCTCAAGGAATTAGGTTTTGGTTGACGAAGAAGCTGCGCAGAAAACCAGACGGCCGGAGAAGAAGTCGGAGTTCGGGAAGGAAGGGTATGCCTCTTCATTAGCAATTGATGATGGAGGAGGGTCAATTGGGTGTCGAAGGAGGTTTCTGGGCATATATGTAGAGGTTAGGCTAGGTGTGAATGGGCCAAAGCACTCGGGGTGCAAGAGGGGCTAGAGCCTCGAATGGGCGTTTTCAAAACAAGGAGAAAGGGAAAGCATGCAGGGGCTCGTTCAAATCAGGAAAGGGTCACATATTCGATGGAGAAAGAATTTGGGATAATGGTGGAGAGGCATGGTAGATAACAAGGAAAGAAGGGAGGGGGTTTCGGGGAAAAATGTAGCACAAAAATTGGTCTCCTACTGAAGGTAGGAGATGACCCAGAGGCGTCCAATCGAGATTTGACGTCCGGGTCAAAAACTGAAAAAAATAAGTAGCATGACAGATGAAATCAATTGGACTTTAGAAAAACCACATGACAAATGAAACATCGAGAAACTTTACTCGAAAATGGAAATGAATAAAGTGACAAAGCCAAAAATGTATCTTTTTCTCTCTCTACCAAAAAGGATGCAAACAAACTGGTAATTGAATGAGATTTTGCACAGTGGTCAAATAAGCTATGTAGATTTTGATTATGCAATTATATTTTCCATTTGAAGACTTTTGATGCATTAATTAACCAAATCTTTAGTTTTTCTTTCCTCATGCATTACTGACATTAAGACTGTCTAATTTTAGTGAAACTTCACCCACAAGTTAGCTTTGATGTGTTGAATACAAATTTGGCATTATTTCCATCTTTTGAAATCTTATAGAACATTGTTGAGCATTAATGCCTTTTATTCATTTTCTCTCTCCTATACTTAACCTATCATTTCAAATTGTCCAAATTAGATGAAAATTGACATTTAAGATTATTTTGATATGTGGATTATGAATTTGGAGTTTATTTTCACTTTTGAGAGTTTCTTTTATGGGTTATGTCACTTGGCCCACTAATGGCCCATTAGCTACATTATTTATCCAATTAAGTCCCTTACCTTCATATTATCATCAAATTGAATTATGTGACAAATTAGATTACATTAAGGTGATACATTCATGCATTTGCTTATTAGGATCACTCTAACCTCAACTTTGTTTGGTCAAACCCAAAAGGTCAAAGTTCTAGGGTAGGGTCCAAGATCTGGTATGTTACAGAGGGGGTACGAAGAGGCATTAGAAGACCTAAAAAGGAATGCCAATTCTTACAAGAAGAATGCCAATATCTAGCTACCAAACGCCAAGAGATGGACGGCTGGTGACAAAGAAAGAAGTCAAGGTGCCTAACCAGCCCATCCGCATCACAAGCTTCATCAAGCCCCTCGATCCTAGACAAAGATGACGATGACGTAGGAGGAGCGGGTGCAGACACAACCTCCAAAGATGAAAGTGCCAACATAAATCCTTCCTAAAGGGAGGAACCTTCTATGAAATAGGCACCGCAAAAATTAGATGATGACCAAGTTGTCGACAAGAATTTAGTACAAGTGTTCAATTTGGACATCAACCCAGACGATGACAAAGCTATATCTGAAGAGCACCAACATAAAATTATCATTAGGGAGGAAAGCAATACTATGAAAGAGCTCACATAATGAAATATGAAGGATATTAACAAATTCCTAGATGACATGCCTTTTGGCAAGGACATCTACGACGACTTCCTATAGGATCTGATACATAATGAGAACAATGACACCGTCAACGACGACAAGATGACTACAACGTTGGATGAACTCTATTCAACAGAACTAGAGCAACCATTAGAAGAAAACATGCTCCTAGAAGAGTTGACTAGAGAAATATATGATAACAATGCAATGCAGGCGGCCAAGCCAGTGCAGGTGGATGTAGAGAAATGATAACCTACCCCAATAGTACTACCTTCAAAAATGTAACCACTAGGAGACGGAACCTCGAAAGATGATGACGGCGGTATTGCCTCCTTCACAAATGATCTAGTCAGAAAGAAGAGCACACCTATTGATACTGCAACATTAGGTTTTGCCCCTCCTCTACTATGCAAAATAGTAGACATTGACATTGCATCCTTATCCAGAATCACATACATGGTTGTCCATGTCTTAGTGGATATACTCAATGATAATCTGCCAAATACAGATGTACTTTACCACAATAAGGGGAGGTCTCTCAATAGGGACCATTTCCTAAAGAAAGCATGAGTATACAAAAAGTTGTTTAAAGTTCTCTACATAAATCTGTTGGAAGCATTTCTACAACCGGAGAAAACACAACCTGTCTTCAATGGTACCACCCATCTAGCAAGGAAGATTTTTTATAAAAACGTATGATTCTGATGATGTAAAATAACTACAACATGTTGTGAGCAGATCTAAAACAAAGTTTGTAGTTATGCCTATACGAAATGTCAAGCACTAAGCTCTCATTATCGTCAACCTATATGAGCGACGTACAATAATGTTCATTTGTTGTGCAACTTAGTTGGACAATACTTCCTTAATTTATAAAAACAAGGAAGCAAGAAATATTCTAAAAGTGCCACTACATCTGCAACGTGCTATCCATACAATAGACAGCCGATATCTAAGAATATGGAAATAGTCTACCATCTGCAAAATGGTCCCTCAAGAAAAAGCAGGGATAGTGGATTTCACTTTCATAGTACTAAGAATGATGGAAACCATCAACAAAGGAATCCCACTAGAAGACCTCCACACAGAAGACTTATGTCTCTTATGTTGTGTTTATGCAATGGAAGTTATCTACGATTACCTCTTATTCAATGACCCGGCGATTCCCTCAGACACAATACCACATAGACTTCACCCTGAAATACCCCTACTTGAAAAGAAAACATGGAGGGAACATCTGAGAACCCTGTGGGTTGATACGGATGAACCTACTAGGGAGGCTTCTTGGAAGGTAGGATGGGTGACAAACACTCCCAAAAAAGTAGAGCATCAATCTAAAAGCATGTCAGAAACCACCCCCTTAGCCGAAAAAGAAAAAGAACAACCTCCGATAAGTGGGACTGAAGAAGGGGACGTAAATGAAGATGATATGCCAGAAATAAAGCCCTATGGGCCAGCAGGAGGGATAGTACCAACCTTTTAGGAATTTTGTAGATGGGGCTATGAAAGCTTATCATTAGAATCTCTACATCTGATAATGAAATTCTTAAAGGAAGGTGATGCCATGGCCGAAGTAATCTTTAAAAGGGATGACATAAGTGTACTAAAATATGACCTTAGAGATACTTTTAAAACTGGAGAGTACCTTTCAGTAAGCACTATGTCAGCCTACCAATCACTACTGGGTGACAACATGCCAAACATGCACATGGCTTATTTTCTCCTAGTCGATTATATCTTGAAAGACAAAAGGTTTTAAAAAAAACCACATACTACAACACCTGGCAATCTCTCTCCCTGACGATATATTTCTACCCATCCTGCATGATAATCATTGGACTCTGCTAGTAGACAGTATTATAGCAAGGACTACAGTTCTATATAACAGCTCCAATGCAGCCTTTGCACTGAACAAACACACTAACATGACAACTGCAAAGATGTCTACAGAAGAGAAGGAAGTCACGTGCATTGAAGAATTCATCAAAATGATCAATAATCTTGGAAAAGGATATATGCATAAAGAAGGTAAAGACTTCAGAAAGACACATTTCTATCATATAAGCCCACAACAAGTACCACTATCAAATGACTACAGATTTTATAGTTTATCTTGGATGAACACCCTCGCCATGATGAATATGAAGGTGGAGAGCATGCAACATGAAAAATACCACCCACTATGCAGAGTATATGCTAGCATGCTTCTGGAATAAAAAAGGGTGACAACAAACAACCAACGATAATAAAGAAAGCCCGTTTATACCTAAAACTCCAATTATGACACCCTGGGTTGGGGTGAATGATACGTTTAGGGAGGAGTTATAAATGGGAGTGAGAAGTAAAATTATGCCACTAAAATTTAACTCCTACTTGTACATATTCTTGCCTTACTACAACAAGTATAGGAGATTTTGTAACATTTTTGAAAGCCCCGAACAAAATTTTTGCTATAGTTTGCAGTTTTTGCTTATCCCTCTATCATCCAAATTGTCCGATACTTAGATTTGTCATCCCTCTTGTTGTATGTTGTAGTTCAATCATTTCTAGAGAGGCACAAATGAGCTACAAATACACATAAAAGTAAAAGCAAGAGAACAACAATACAGTTTTATCTCATTCTTACGGAAAAATGTCGTTTGTGGAACAATCCTAAATCCATGGAATCCTTGGAAACTAGAGAACTTTACTAGACATACTCTTGACCAATCACCCCAACCTGACAGTTCTAGCTAGAAAGTCTTCTCCTCCATTGAGAAGGAAACAATTGCCCTTCTAGTTTTAATTATCCCCACTTTTGGATGAAAAGAGGTTTGGCCTCCCATAAAATCCTTCAAAACCCTTTCCCCAAGCCTGAGAGAAGATATGAAAAGCCAAAAAAAATTGTGAGAGTTTTTCCTATAAGATGTCAAAGGATCCCACACGACCGGTGTTTGCTGCACTCATGAATACATATGTGTCATCCCCTTAAGTAGAATCATGAAGCCAAGTATACCCACCTCCACTCCCAAGCAACCCTCACACAACCACCTGACTTAACATTAGGAGCCCTTGGAGAAAACACTATTTTTACAACATCCTATGGGTGAGGGAAATGGAGGAGTGTAGGGAAAACACTTAAGGCATGAAACCTACCTGAGCACATTAGCATAGGATCAACTAAAATAAAGGAAGGGTGTGAAAGCTACCGCTCACGTGGATGATTTACAAGTATAGCCAACAACCTAGGGAAACAAGTGGAGGGTTGATAAGAGGGAGAGCCCTTTACTACAAAAGGTATTGGCAAGGATTCAAAGTCATGCAACTCTGGATACAAAAGGGAGGAAATAGAAATTCAGGATTCAAACCAAGCATACCACGAGAGTCTTTTTATAAGAATGAGATAAATCTGTAATGGTGGGTTTTCTAAAAATTTTATTATCTGTAGCTCATCTCTCAATGATTTCTATCCTACCCATTAGCATGAGAACAAGCTAAGTTCTAAGTTTGGGGGAGCTGATAACATCTCATTTAGCAAAAATTTTGCAAATGTTTTATTCCTATCCTAGCATAACTTTATGAATTTCTTTATTCATTTGAGTATCTTAGTGCCAAAATCTTAAATTCATACATTTCTTACTCAGTGTAGGTTCATTCTATATTGTGACTGTGACATAGGTCGCGATCGCGACTAGACAATCCACTAAGGTCGTGACTGTGATGGAGCCTCTGCTCTGTGACCCCACACCTTGACCGCGATTCCCCCTTCCAACCAAAGTAAAGCACTACGATTAGATGGAACTCTGCTATGACTGTGGTAGCTACCACGACCGTAAGAACGGGATACTCACAACCACCAAACAAGCCACGACTGAGACCACTTCCACAACTGAGGCAGACTCCCCAGAGCGTCGCGACTGTGATGGAGGTCACGACCAGCCCATGGGCTGCGACCGCAACCCAAAAGTTAAGTTGGTGGGCAGCATTTATAAAGAGACCCCCGCCTCCACCCTTCAAATCATCAGATCATCAAGGATGACGAAGTGCTGCCAAACTCCAGAGTCATCCACGTTCATCCCATCGATCTTGGACCTCCGAAGACAAAAGTTAGAGGAGAGAGAATATCGGTCATCCTCTTCTTTGAAGAAAGGAGTTGTTGTCATCAACACCCACTCCATATCTATATCTAAAGAAGTACAATTGGTGTATCACCTTGTGCCTTCTCTAGATCTATCATCTCTGTCACACTGTACCCTTTACCTCTTTGTTATTCTTGATGTATCTACCCTTTTGTAACGTCGTTATGCTGCCCGTTGATACGTGTGACTAAACATTTAACTTGGGTTGGGAGTAGCCACTAAGTCTCTCCCAACATGTATATTCTTTCTTCCCTTTGAATATATATATACTCTTATCAAGATTATCTCCGTACTCTTATTCTTAATGCTTCACTTGTATGCTTAGCTACCATCTTGTGATGTATGATTGTTGGTGCCTCGAAAGAGTAGTACTAATCTTATCTAGAGTTATGGAGTAGTATGAATGCATGAAAGTGTTGGAGTACTAAAGATTATGGTCATATGGATTGCTTTTAGTTTGTTTAGCTATCATCTCGAGAGAGAGGATAACTTATAATCTAGATCTATCCTAAACTCGAGAGAAGAGGGAATAGACATAATTGATGATTGCTTGTAATCTTGATAAAGGTATACAAAAGGGCATGAGTTTTGCATGTTGTTGAGAGATCTTAGTAGGTGAAACCCGATCCATGTTCCCTTCCATACTTTTGTTGATTACTTCATGTTTGGCTTTGTTCTCATGTTTTTTTCTTTCTTTTGTTTTTCCTTGTTTTATCTTGAGCATCAACATTTCTTATGGAACCTTACCTTAATTCACCCTTTTCGTTTGGGGCGTAGGAGTGTTAGTTTACACGTCCTTAGCACTTACCAACCTTGTCCCTGCGGTTCGATCCCGATTTACTACATCATACCCCATATAATAGTTGGGGGGGCTAAGTGTCGGGTTATAAATTTAAGAGTTCGACTACTCTAGATCCGCTCCAATTTGGATGTGCGATTTAGGTTGATCAATCCACCATCTACTTTTGGGCTACATATGATATCCCAGTTGACCAAATGTAGTTTTCTACCTTGATGTTCCCATAGAATTTTCTGTCAAATTTTATCAATGGCCATGAAAACAGTGGATGGGAGGGGAATACATGATAAATGGTATATGCTAATGGGCATGAGGGCAGAGTTAAGTAGAGATAGTCAACCAATAAGGGAGTGGTAGTTGTTTTTCCACGAGTTAACTCTGTGGTTAAATTTATGGATGATCGAGTTCCATGTAGAGCATGCATGGTAGATGTGTGGGGGTGAGCGGGAGGTCGATGTATGAAAATGGGAAGGCTTCATGTTGGCATCCCAGCATGACAATGTATCTATTCATCTCATATGTGCCAACATGATTGCTAATAATGGTGAACTTATTAAAATTAATTTTGAGTCCAGAAAGTTTGGAGAATATCGCAAGGATCCTGATCAGGTTGATGACATCTGAATTGGTTGGTTTGATGATGATGATGGTGTCATCAGTGTATTGGATATAATTGTGTGTGCATCCTATGGGCATGCTGAGATACCCATATTCTGTAGTGTTTCGTATGAGGGAGTTTAGAATGGATTTGATAATTATGAATAGATATGGTGATAGAGGGTCTTCTTGTGTCAGCCCATTGGAGTTCTTAAAGAAGTCGTAAGGTGATCCATTAAGTAGGGTGGAAATGTGCTAGTGTTGATACAAGAGTGATCCATGAGCACCATCTTGCTGGGAAGTTAAGTCCATGCATGCAATGTATGAGGAACTCCCAGTTGACATTGTCAAATGCTTTTTCAAAGTCTATCTTAAGTGTGAGGATCAGTTCTCTGAGAGTATGACAGGTGTAGGGTTTCCTGTACCATGATGAATGTATCTTGAATGTTTCTGTGAGGAAGGAATGTACATTATTGAAGGTCAATGATGGAATTTAGAAGTGGTTTCATACGGATGTTGAGCATCTTGGTGATAATCTTGTATGATGAGTTGAAAAGGTTGACAGGTCTATAATTCATGAGAGAGTTCATATGTTCTTGTTTAGGGATTAGAGTTATGTGTGTGTGGTTGATTGGTTTGAGGAGATGGGAGATGTTGTGGTGTTGGTGCATCTCTAGACATAGCTTGATAATGTCATCTTTGATGATTTTCCATGATGATCGATTAAAGGACATGTCTACCGGTCCAGATGATTTTGCCCTAGGTGTGTCATAGCACTCTGGATTTCAGGTTCAAGGAAGGATTTGAGAAGGTTGTTTCTTGAAGGGATTTGAGTGGGAAAAACCTATTCCAGTCAAGGGTTACCTAATTGTGAAAAATTGCCCACTGTTGTATAGTCCCTCGAAGAAGTTGATAATGCGGTTAGTGAGGGTCCATCTGGGTTTTGGGGTGGCATCTATTCCATTGATATTGGTGATATGAAGACGATTATAATTGTTGTTGCAAGTTGCGTGGAAGAATTTAGTGTTTTCTCCCTCCAACCATTTGATTTTGACCCTCTATTTCCATAGCGTTTCTTCATCTATTTTGAGAACTTTGATGTCATCTAGATATGTGTGTGTCCGTAGGTGAGTTGAGCTGGAGTGTGGCAAGGAGGTGATTTTCCTTGGCCTTGATGGCATCTGGGATGAAGCCAAAATGTGTCTTGTTCCATTGAGGGCTGGTCTAAGAAGTTTGAGCTTGTGTTTGATGTTGTATCCTGGGTTGCCAGAGGAGGGGTGTGAGATCGATATGTTGGTGATCCTGAGGGTGATGTTTTGGTGGCATGTCCAGAATCTCTCGAAGCTAAACAGTTTTCATCCCCATCAAGGTGGTTTGGTTTGGAATAGGATGGGGAAGTGATCATATATACTAGATGCAATGAGTGGGGTCTCCTCCATGGGGTGCATATCTACCCATAGGTTGTTGCATAGGAAGTGATCTAATCTAGCTCTGTACAAGCCTCTATGCCATGTCTTCCAAATACTTTCACCACTTTGTTTCTTCAATACAAAGGAGAACAAGATTAGAAGCAACTACGCATGTTTACACTATACACCCGCTGGCCTACTCGGACACACAAGTTTATTCTGTGCCTGCCACAATACATTAAAGAAGAGAGAGGATAAGAAAAAAAATTATTTTTTTCATAACGATAATCAGTTATGAATTTTATTGTCAAAATAAAAAGTATTCGTTTAATCACAAAAGATACTTTCGAACAAGGCCAATATTGACATGTTTAAAAAAATAAGATAAAAATAAATATAGAAAACAAAAGTATAAAAAAGTACAATATCCTAAAACGAGTGTTGTTGTACTCCCTACATTCGTAAATCCGGATTTTGAACAACACCTACGATTTCGATTACGTTATTCTCATTTATGATACATCATACATTATTTCTATTTTAGGGTACAATATCTATATCTTAAGGTACATTAATTGTGAGTGGGTACAATACATGTATTTTAGGTACAATATGTCCATAAATAAACATCAGTGTTGTACCCCAGAATGAGAACAAGTACCTAAAAGAAGAATAATGTACCTCCACAATATTGGTACTATACTCGGGTAGATAAATACACGGGTATGATTCCTTATTTTCAGATACATTACTCCTATTTTGGAGGTACAATACAAATATTTAGTTGTTGATGTATTGTACGTAAAATACAAAACTGTACTTCAGAGCGTAAGTTGAAATCCAAAATATAGATATTATACTTCTCTCATTTTTGTCCAAATATGACATTATTAGTTTTGTTTGAAACTATCTTTTTATAAAATGTCCAACACTTTTTATTTCTTTGAAAAATTTATACAAATCAAAAGATGACGTAAACAATTTTGTCTTTCCTCTTTTTTCCCGCATCACTTCTATTTTATAATGCAAAAAATATTGCGTCTCCACTCTCGAGTGAGCTCCACGACTGGGTGGACCAGCGGGTGGCTCAACAAGACTGTTTGTATTAATTCTAAAAGAATAAGATCATAAATAATCTATGACGGGAAGCACAACTGAGAACGAGGAGAGGTGAAGAGTTGAAGTGGTGAACGCATGTGCGGCTCAAAGCCGAGAGAAAATCACTCGCAGCGGCACAGGGTGACAGACGATCACACAAGGAGTTCAGATGAACGATATGCCAATTGCGTGGGAGAACGAGAGAGTGACTTGAGGCTTGAATAAAGTAATCTTGGGTCATATTAGAAAATAATGTAAATATGTAATTTCCGTTATATTTGGTCACGCTATGGCATTTGATTTCCAAGGAAAGGCCTTGACATTTTTAGAATACTGTCCAGGATCTTGTTCCTGATTACACATCTTTGATCTTTACCTTATTTTGTGTAGTCACTACTACCAAATTTCTAAATCTTAATGAAGAATCCCTACAGAATACCTACAAATCCCTGATACATATGCATTGGTCAACATCATTATATGGCATAAGTCTGACTAAAGTCATGTTTCCCATGACTACTTGGTCAAATCTTTTACCCAACCAAGTTATATAGAATCCATGAATAATCAACAAAAGAAATCAAATCATCTGTCAACACTTTGCATTTAAGGCACATCCCTGACAAGTAAAACTGAAAGTTCTTTGATATCGATCACATATATTTATGTAAAGATAACATAAGAAAGTACACTACATCAAGTTAACCACCATTCATTATTAAACTCAATTTTCACAAATGAAGATATTCAATTTAATTTTCTATTATGTTGTTTACATTCCCTTCACATCGCTAGAACATCATTTTGTCCAAAGAATAAGTCATATCCCTTTGACAACTCTTTGAGGTCACATCCAAATAGAAATTAGTTTATATCGAATAAATTAACATGTCTTTAAAACAAACATTCAACCTAGGGCCACATGAGAACCTTCTATTTCACGTGTTCCCTTATCCTTACTTCAACTCCATTTGTCTTGGGCTATTCCTCTATTCTTTTGATCGACTGGTCTACCTTGTTTGGGTATTATTAGTATCTTTTATCAAAGTCATAATTCTAAGAGGTTCTTATAATTATTTTTTGAGAAATTTGGGCGATTATTTATTCATCCCACCCTCATGTAGGCAAATCAGAAAAACTACTTACACTAGAAATATTTGCAAAATGAAACACAGTAGTACTACTACCATTACAACTTGATTCATTAGTAAGTCCATGATGCTATTAGGAGAGGTAGTATAAGTTCATATACCTTGACATTATTTGGTGGAATTTAGTCAGGCCATCATCAACCTGGTTTGAGCTTCTATTAAAATAGTTGATAGCCACAATCCAACTTTTGTTGAGTTTTCTATAAATACTAGACTGAGTAGCTACTGTTAGATTAATTAGTTTATTCTACATGGGTTGTATTGTCTTAGCCTACTAAGGTTATGTTATGCTTCCTTGTACTTGCCTCTTTTCCTATATATAGGAGGAGAGTTTGTCTTGTATTTAATAACAAATATCTCATCCAACCTCCATCTTATTTTCTATATGGTACCAGAGCATCGATCTTAACCTAGAAAATAAAGAAAGAGCCTCCGTCTACAGGAGGCTGTCGTCTTTTTTTTGACTTACCTGCCCTGCAGACATCATTCCAACTTACATGGTCATATCCTCTCTTATTATACCATAATATTATAATCTTTTTGTCGAATCCATGGTTTCAAAAAGCAATATGTGTTATGAATTTAGAGAGGTCACCTTGTAGAGTATATGCGGTATGCGAGAGTATATGTATTTTAGAATTTTTTATTTATTAATTATTATATGTATATATATCATAAATATACATGTTTAATTTGTACAATTGTGCATCTAAATAGTACAATTACAAGAATAATGACGCAATCATATAAATATACAATCATCACAACTTAAATAAATGCAAACATGCACTATGATCTAAATCTAAACAAACATATATGAATGTAAATATAAAAAAGAAGAAATAGAAACATGTCTATTTGAAATTCGAGGATTAAGTGGCCTTTTATGCGGTTGTGTGACCGATTATGCGGCCTGGTCCGTTTTTGGTGAGGGATTTGCAGTACACGTTCGAAAGGTGTTCCACACCTTGTATGTGGCCACTTAGGCAGCTGCACAGAGTGCTTTTTAAAAAATTGAGTCATAGCTCTTCAGCCCAACCATCACCACAACAAGCTTCTCACCGACCAAAATATTACAAAGAGAGGATTCGTTGGGCCTTCCAGATGCGATCTCTGCCTAACCGATTCAGAAACAACAAAACATATTTTCAAAAATTGTCCTGTCAAAAAACTTATCATCAAAAACTTTTTTGACATTAGATCTGATAATCAAAATTTTATCTCTTTACCTTTCAATATAAAACCTCTTTAAAGAGTAGCACATTTCTACCCAGAAGACATCATTCTCACCATTTTATGGCATATTTAGATAGAAAGAAATCACAAAAATTCAATAACTCCAAAAATCCATTACATATCATTTTCTTAAACATAACATCAGATCTCTTTATACATCTCTTTATACAACATGCTTGCAGGACAGGTGCCGACGTATCTAGGATGACTCCAACAGAAGAAAGCCCGGAAAACAACACAGCAACACGAGATGTCTTTTACATCCTGGATGAGATTTTGGAGGAAGAATCGGACTTCTGATCGTGCAATTTGGCTAGCCCAGTAGATGTAGTTTATTTTCCTAGCTCATGATTATCATCATTTAGAGGCTTGTTTAAGAGGTGCCTCCCCCTGGAACTTTTTCCATTGCAGTTTTTATCTCATCATATCCGTAACTTCTGTTTGTACCAAACATGAACCCATGCAGGCACTAGCTTGCTTATATGTAGTTTTTGATTTATCATAGTAATGCATGACCTTTTATCAAAAAAAAAAAAAACATAACCACAATTTTCGGCCTCTCCCGAGTCACATCTAGTTGTTTTAGTCCTAAGTCTCTTTCCCAAGATACTACTTTGGCATTGCCAGCAATCCCATCTACAGCTCCGCTGATTTCTTCAAAAAAAGGCAAATGGCCGCTGTGTCAGGCCGCCGTCATGGCCATGCTTAGCAGAATAGAAGAGGTGGCACATACATCAGTCACAGCTTGTGCCATTTCCCTGGACTGATGGAGCATATCTCAACTCACTACTTCTGTGTTGTATCGGCTTTGGTGACGATGAACATCAGTCACAGCTTGTACCATTTCCCTGGACTGATGGAGCATATCGCGACTCACTATTTCTGTGTTGTATCGGCTTTGGGTCTATACGGTATTCCGTGTTGCCAGAACACAGTCAAAATAGAAGTGTGTCGTGCATCTGCAAAGCCCCGGCTAATCCAGATCATGCATATTTTGATGTGGCCACTACTCCATGTGTTAATCAATATATACATTATTTTGTCAACAGGCTCGAGAGCGGATTCGCTGCTCCCTTTTTAAAGAGGAGTAGGCTTCTGGTGGTGCGGCTTTGCCCAATGTTAAGCATCCAATGGCCTCTTCTTAGCAGATTTAAAAAGAAAAACCCCACGAGGCTGATCACGACCTTTCCAATGAAGCAGCCGTTGATCACGGCCTCGATTACGGCTACAACAGCAAGTTGATTCCATATTGTTTAGGAAAATGTTAGGTGAACACAACTCTTATACCAGAAATGAGCACCAATTTTATTTTTTTGTACATAAAGCAAGTGACATGACAAACAGATCATATTATTTTATTGGTTTGTTCTTTGATTTGTGGCTCACAACAACTGGAGTTCCATTTCTAGTCTCAATTCTAGTCTGCATAGCAAAACCCTATTTTTTAATGTAAGAACTCTCGCGGCACCCTACTTCCCGTTTGAATGGAAACCAAATAGACCATTGTCAATTAATAATTGACCGTTTTCTTTCTTGGCAAATTCCTCCCGGAGACTTGGCAATCGTGAATCAGTATGATAATTTGTTCCTAGCAAATAAATTATTCTTTTGGATCAGTTCTTAAACATAATCAAGCATTTCTTAACATTACACCTGTCAAAAGAGAGAAACAGACAAAAACTTTGACCAGCTTTTGACTCGTAAAGAAGTTAATTTTTTATCAATTAAAAGACTTCGTGCTAATTTATAAAGTACATAAAAAAAAGGGCACGTCATTTTTTTTCTTCTGCCAACCGTATTTTTTCCGGCAGTGTTTTTGTTGTTTGATATCGAGTATCATTCCGGTAGTGACACTCATCTTTCTACCGAGTTTCCATTCTGGTAGTATTATGGTTCTTTTTTTGTAAGGTACTACATTTCTTTCTGTGTGTACCGTGCATTTATACCAGTAGTGCTTATTTCTGACAATAAATTCTACCAATATTTATGACTCCCCACTCCAATCACTCTCATTATCCTTTTTGTGGTTAGAGTGAGGGGAAAAATAGAAGAAGATGAGAAGAAGAGAAAAGAAGAGATGAGACGAAGAGAAGAAGTCATATTATCCGACCATATTTTTTAGATTCTACATATTTATCCATGTTGTTGACACCTGCTATAGTATATATTCCTATAGTAGTGCATCTCAAATACGTGCTCACCTACTATGGTACAATATTCCTATAACAATACTCTTTTCCAACTACCGCGGATTATTCTGGTGTTGGTATTTTTTTTTCAGAACTAATTCGACAACAATGACGACTGGGATGACTTCTATATATATTCCTCACCATTTAAAACTTTAGATACTCGCCAAAATTTTAGAAAATGATTTGTGATTACTTCTATAAATTAGGCGATTTTCAAATTTAGAGAGAGTGCTTCCTACAATTACTTCTGCATTGATCTTATCATCAACAAGGGGAGAAGACTTATTTGGGTCTACATGGTATCTTTTTCAGAAAGAGTGTTAGAGTGCTTCAAATTTGTGTTACAAGATTCAGGGGGAGATCTTTTCTTGTAAGGGAAGATCAATTTTTTGTATGAGCTATTTTGTCTTTTATGTACTAGCAGGATGGATATGTGTTTTACCCATGCTCCATCTTGAAGGAGAGTGTTAGATTAATTAGTTTATTCTATACATGGCCATATTGTCTTGGCCTATTAGGATTATGTTACGCTTTCGTGTATTTGTCTCCTCTTCTATATATAGAAGGGGATTTTGCCTTGTATATCATAATAAATGTCTCATTCAACCTCAATCTTATTTTTTTACATAGGTTGGCGTATCATGTACCGAGCTCATAGCCAAATCCATTATATCATTGCAGTCAGATTCTATAATGAAGTTCTTAATATCCTTCTTTTTGCCTAGATTCAGTGCCATGTCTATAGGTAAGAGATCTTCTTGCAACATTAATCTTTCTTTCATAAGATAGATGCAATGCAAGATTAATTAGTTTATTCTATACATGGGCCATATTGTCTAGCTTGCCCGTCAGCAAGGGTAGTGTTTGATGCGGTTGTCATTCATGTGGTGGACATAAATCTACCCATATGTGTCCTTTACGCACATGTCACCCGAAATATAGATGTTGTGGAAATAGAAGGGTCCCTCCAATTTAGGATTGAACTGTCTCTTGGTATCAACATTTTGATATTATAGATTATTGGATCACCCTTCTAGAAATTGCAGGACATACCCTTTTATTAAACATTTGAGCTCTAGTATAATATCATTTTATGCGATGCAAAGATCTTGTTCATCATTTTTCAATTTTGTTGAGGCAGTAGAATTTTCTAGCTTAGGGATTTGGCATTTTTTAGTATGCAGAGAGATAGGATGTTGACCTTCACCGGTAGGAATGCATCCATACCATACACAATCGTGTAAGGTGTGGTTCATATGCAAGATATGATAGATGGTCAATACTTTTTTTGATCCTTCTGGGGACACTCGTTCCTATTTTTGTTTGAGCAAAATGTCTTTCTAAGTATATTTGTTAGATTCTTATTTGCAACCTTCATCAGCACATTCATCTATAGATGGTGTGATGATCTCCAATGATGTTTAATTCTGAAGGAGGTCAGATATTCCCATATTGATTTGGATATGAAGTACATACCCTTTAATAGATGGTTTTGTGTAGAATTTCATACTGGCTTGTTAAGTTGTTCTTAAGAGATGTGATCACAAGGTATGTTAAGGTGTTGTTCATGTAGATAGATTCCACCCATTATCTAAAGTAGTTGACAACATCCAATTTTGTATATGTTTCATGCCTGTTTTTGTCTTCAAGTTCCTTCCTTAGTGTGAAATCTTTCTAACTTTCTTACATTTTTTCACACCTTTCTCTCTTTACTTAACTTGGTAGTGACTACTTCCTTTGTGCTGTAAAACTATAGAATGATGGCACGATCACGTCTATCGATGGTCTTGGCCAAAAAATCCACTAGTAACAGGCCATCCATTGGTTTTTACAACCTAGGATCCTCTCTGAAGGGCAACCTGGGATCCTCCCCTGCTAGCTACGAGCCCCATAGTCGAAGGCTAACCTGCCGAAGGCCTTCCACAACGGATGATGCGATCCACTTCGCAAACTAAAGTCTCGACATACCACATCAGTTGAAGGCTCGGAAGGCCACCTGAATCGGTGAATCCACAACTACATATATACTGAAGGCAAAGTACTGAGTATGACTGCTGCCATGTTAGTTGAGCTTATGCCTGGAGGCATGTGCCTGAGGGGACTTGGGGCGCATGCAAAGCTTGTCCATTAGTGCCTTTCGGCTGCACCAGACTCTAAAAATAGTGCACCACATGCTACAAAATGGGTTGCTCTTTGCTCACCTAGAGGACGAAGTGCTTCTTCCTCCTCCGGTCATGATCGACCTTTGCTCGAAGCCATTAGTTCATAGCATGCAAGGACAAAGGTCCAAGGTTCCAACATACCTTTTCCACACACAAGTTGTTCCTGAGGCCCTCTTTGAGAGAAGAAGGGTGTCGAAACCGACGTACACCATCCACCTCGCCATCATTGTTTCCGAGTTTGAGAAGGAGGTCTTCCCCAAGCTTCAATGCCCTTCCTATGTCTATTGTATTTGAGTCTTCCTTCTCATACTCTCCATTCCTTCGTCCTTCCATTTTGTTTCCCTTTTTTCTATCTTCCATGCCTTCATTCTGCTGTTATTCTACCATGTCATCACCACTATGAGTGGCTAGTCCTTTAGTTTGGGTTGGAAGTAACAACTAATATGCTTCGAACATGTAACACCTATATCTGTTGATGTATAGCACATGGGAATGTTTATCTTCATATTATTTTTTCTATTACTTCACATGCATGATTACCTACCATATTATCTGTTGTTAATGCCTTTAGATAGTAGTGTTCACCTATATCTCAGTGTTATGGAGTAGCATGAATGCATGAAAATTTTGGAATGCTAAGGATAATGATAACATGGATTTATGTGGAGTGTTTGTTTGTTATCTTGAGAGAGAGAGAGAGAGAGAATCTAATAATGTAGATCTATCTTAACCTTGAGAGAGGAGAGAATAGACACTTATGATGATTTCTTGTAAACTTGTTAAGGGTATATGATGGGTATAGGTTTTGCATGTTGGTGAAATGTCTTGTTTAGTGAAACCCAATCCAAGTTCCATCCATCCATATATTTGAGAACACCCTTAAAGATTCATGTTCTATCTTTGCTTTATTTTATTGTTCTTTACTTCATAGTTTCTTTTTCTGTTAAACTTTTTGTTTGGACATCACCATTTCGTAAGGAACACTTATCTTCCTTTGGGTTTGGCATAACTAAACCAAGGCTTTAGATTATTAGTGCTAATCACCCTAGTCCCCAAGATCAATCTGATATACAACACAAGACCCCATTATCACAATTGTGGGAGTCTAAGTATCGAGTTACAAATTTAAAGTCTGATTACTCTAGATCCACTCCTGTTTGGATGAGAGATTTCAGGCAATCAACTTCTAGCGTGATTGCTGAGAAAATGAAATCTAGTATTGTTAGGAACCTGTCTCTACCTAGCATACTCCTATTCCTCAGGTCTAGTTATAGACTCAATTGCACATCTTGATCTAATAGCTCTTACTTTTTTGGATACCTCATATCAAGTGTCCAATTTCTAAACTTGACAATATAATTAATTTCAACAAGTCAGCGTGAACCAGACCACTTTCCCTTCTAATTGCAAGGACCATGCCCTCCAAAGGATACAAGGTTTTTCAACTAGAATAATGAGGAAAACCTTGAAGATGATCATTTGGAAGAACAACACAAAGAAGAGGATCAAGAAGATTTCCATGAAGCAAAAGAACCTCAACCTCATGTTGGTCAAAGAGACATAAACAATAGTAATAATGACAATGGCAACGATGAAGATGATGAGGTAGATGGAGGTCTATCTAAATGATCTTTGTCTTCTACCTATGCAAATGAATCTAGAAACCTGGTTAGCATACCTAGGTTCAACACTGCAAACTTTGAGCTGAAGCCAACTATCATCAACCTAATCCAACAAAAGACATTTTGAGGGAATCCTTTAGATGATAATCTGTATCACCATCTTGAAGGATTTAAGAATATTTGTGACACCATGAAGATGAGCATGATTCCAAAAGAAGTGGTTTCAACTTCTCTCTCAGGGATAAGGCCTTTCCTGATATTTTCCCCTAAAAGATAAAAGTATCATAGGATGGGGACCTCTTGTTGACTCTTTTGTCACAAAATTCTACCCAGTGGAAAAGACCCTATGCAACAGACATATAGTCACTACTTACATGCAGAAATCAAGTGATAATTGAAAAACCACTAGAGGGAGGGGTGAATAGGGTTTTATGATAATTTTAAAGTTAATTCAACCAAAATAAAAACCACAAAAATATTGGACAAGGGGACAAGGATTTAGAGTGGTTCCAACATTAGCAAATACTAAGGCAGTCAATCCACTACCCGATTTCTTACCCAACCGGGATTTTGAAAGTACTTAAATTTTATTACCTCGTAAGAATGTTACATAAAATTACAAATACTTTCACCAAACCCTTCGGACAGCCTTCACCTGGAAATAGTCTCACCAACCTCGAAGCAACCTTCCTTGAAGTAACCTCAAACTCCCCCTTGAAGTAGCCTTCCTCTTGAAGTAGCTTCCCGTTGAGACAGCCTTCTTGAAGTAGTCGAAAGTCCACCTTCTCCACCGAGAAGACCCTTCTCCACCTGAGAAGTCAAACCCTCTCCAATCCGCAGCCTCCAACCCTAGGAGTAGAAAGGAGAGTACAAACAATATAAAGAAATAAGAAGGAAAAATAGAAATTAGAATACCGTTGTAGCACAAGGCTTGATTTCCTGTATCAAGCGTTTTGATCTCCTAACCAATGTATATGGATGTGTTGGTGCAGTGGGTAGGATATGCTAGCCTATAGGACATGAATTTGGAGCAATGGAAATGAATAGCCAATGTTGGAGTTTCTCAATTGCTCACTAGAATGAATAGCCAATTGCAAGTATTATGCTCAAGTGTTGCAAAAGTGTGTATGAGTGAGTTTGGGTGTCTTAAGGCATGTCCTATTTATAAGAATGGCCTATGAGTGCTTAAGGACGTTCTAGACACTTTCTAGGGGGTTCTTAGTGCTCAACTAGCCGTTACGTATCCATTAGTTGGTTTAGCAACGGCTAGTTAACTAATTCTGAAAAGTGCAGACAGAGACATTCTCGGTTGAGGAATTGTCGACCGAGATCCCAGTCGGTCGAGGACTTGTCGACCGAGGGACTATTTGGAGTAAGTGTATATAACGTTCTGATCCAACTCCCAACTACTTTGTCTGCTGTGTCTAACAGCTATCTGGGTCATTCTCGGTCAAAGAGTTTTTCGACCGAGAGTGTCTCGGTCGAGAAGTTTGTCGACCGAGAATGACTCTGTTTCAATGTTTTAAACTAAGTACTAAGTGTGTGTATGAGTGTGCAGTTGTGACACTATTGTAGGGGATGACCTATCTAAGTGTTGTGATTGACTAGGGAAGATCTAAACGCTTGATTTACATGATATCTAAGTACTTGTACATTATATACTTGTACATATTTTTTACATTTGATTTCAATCATGAATTAAAGCAATTTTGAGCATATAGATCTTCCAAGTTGTGTCATCTACCTAGTTTCTGCAACACTCAAGTAGCATGTTAGATCTACAAGAATGAAATGTTTGTCATCATCGAAACAAAGGGATTATAATAATGTCTAATTTAGCCAACAATCTCCCCCTTTTTGAAGATGACAAACATTTCCTAAATATAAAATAAGAAAATCTAAATCATATGAGTTGCATACCTGATGTTTACCTTTTGTAGTCATTCTCTTATTTTGCAAGTGTGTACTGGCCTGAGATTTATGAAACTCATTTTACTTTATGTTTTTGGTTTTATATTATTTATCCCCCTTTGTCATTTAAAAAAGATATCCAAAAAAAATCATTTTGTATGACTTATATATCTCCCCCTTAATTCTATGCTATTCTCCCCCTAACTAAGATATGCAGTTTTAAAAATAGGGATTAATATAAAAGTAAACCATTTATTGTCGAATTTAGCCACAATTTGTTTCTCAATCATTTGCGAAGGATGTTAAGCCTTGAAATGATATGAGATCCTTTTCGATCTATGGCATATTCATTTTGATATCTCATCCATTTTACATGGGATGTTAAGCCCTGATTTGTTTAGAGAATTCCATTTGGAACAAGAAATATGTCATAGTCATGAATATTGTAGATTTCTTTGTTTTCAGTTCCAAACAAATACTTTTAAGTATACTAAGGTCATAACAAGCTTCAAATGATGTTTACAAAGTTTTGTAAGCTTCTTAATCTTATAATAAAAATAGTTTTTATGAGCTCCCCCTTAATCTTATAATTAAGATAATTTAAGGCTTCGAAGGTCACAAAATGGTTGTTGAGTTTTGATTTTGACCTTTTTATTAGAGCTTTGTGTTTTCAACATGATGAACACGTCAAGATACTAAGGTTAAGTGCAGTGAAATGATGTACAAATAAGCATTTTGTCAAGCTTATTTTAGGTCGACCTTGACTTCGACCATAGCGCCCCTTGGTCAAATTTAATTTCAACCAAGAGGCAATTTCTGCAGATTTTCAATATGAAATGCATTTGTGCCATGAAATTTTACTGTTTATGCAAAATGGCATCTTCATATGAGATAAATCACAATGATCAAGATAGAAGCTTATAAATACAATGATTATGATCATTCAATACACATGGTTCCTATATAGATAGACCAAGGAATACTTAGGAAAAACCATGTGGAGTATGATAAAACAGTAATTTCCTTGATTAAATCAATCATGGTTCAGATTTTCAGTTTCAAACCATGTAGAGGATAAACCAAAATAATCTCTTTCAAGGTTCATAAGTTTTCAATTTTAAGACAAACCATGTAAATTAACATGCTTAATAAACCTTTTCAATCAATGAATAAGGTATGCTCAATATCAGTCTTCATATAGCACTTTTGCAATATGTGTAAGGATTTCATACTCATAATGTTATACTTTAATTCATGATGCAAAAAGATCAATGTGTCTTGATTGAAAGATGATCTCCAAGATTCACTCTTGATTTGCATATTAAATCAATCATTAAAAACAAATTGATAGCAAACTAGATTAATTAAAAATAGGTTCAGCAGAACTTGATTCGGTCGAACTTTTCTTCAACCGAATTTATCTCGGTCGAAGATTTTCTCGATCGAGTATTCTGCTGTTTGTACAGGTTTTATCAGATTTTTGCAAGCTTAAAAACAGTAACACGCTCCGTTGACTAATTCTCGACCGACAGTGTCTCGGTCGAATATTTTCTCAACTAAGTGTATTTCTGTTTTGTTTTTCAGTATTTGTTTGCAAGCAAAGGTAATACAATTTTGCAAGAATATAAAAGTTAAAGCTCAATTTTATTGAGATAAGATATTTGAATATCAAAGAAATGTTTTAGGTAAAATCTCAACAAATCAAATTTAAATCTCTAAGTTTTAGAAACCCAAACTAGATTATCATTCCTTTTCTTGTATGGATGTAAAAAAGAGTAGTGTCCAAGGCGCAAGCAATAATCGCAACATATAGAATCAATCTCATTTCTCTTTCTAGGAGTTGAGTTTTTCTTGGGTACATACATAATCTTGGCCTTGGATTCTTGTGTTCTTCTAGGTTTAGGTTGATAGGATATCTCTTTTGAAACATACCCTAAACCTCTCCTTCCATTATAACTAGAAGAATTATTCAGAATTTTATCAAGAACATCATTGTTTCTCAAGCTATTAATCTCTCTTTGTAACTTGGTAATCTCATCCATCTTCTTTTTGATATCTAATTTTGCTTGATCTAGATTAGATGATAAAGCATCTTTTTCCTTAACAATAGAATCATAATCTAGATGATTACATAGGATAGGTTGAGTCTGAAAATTATGCAATTTTGCAAGCAAATCAACCTTTTCTTGAGAAAGAAGATTATGATTTGTTTCTAAGGTAAGCAACTTCATATTGCAATCATTTAGAGATGATTTCAAAGTAAGATTTTCAGAAGCAATACTATCCTTTTCAAAAGAAAAATCATTTAATTTAGCATACAAGTCCTCATTAGCTTTAGTAGCTTTCTTTATTTCTTTTTGCAATCAACATATTTCCCATGTGTATCTTGAAGACTAGCAATTAGATCTTCTTTTGGCAAATAAAAAAGGCTTACATCTTCTTCTTCTTCTTTTGCATTTATTGTAGCAATAAGACACTCTACTTCTTTTTCTCCATCTTCACTATCATCACTTGAATCATACCATGCAGCTTTATATGCTCTTTCTTTCTTTTTGTGAGATGATTTCTTCCCCTTCTTAAGTTTGGGACAATCACTTTTTAAGTGTCCCTTTTTTCCACATTCAAAGCACCTAAAAGAAGAAACACTAGAAGTTTTGTTAGTTTTAAAACTTTTATACTGCTTACCATTTACAATGAGAGTTTCTTCTTCACTATCATCTTCACTTGTGTCATGACTAATCTTGGTTAGTGATTTGAATGCAATATCCTTCTTTCTCCCTTGTTGATGTTCATGTTCTCGTCTTTTTTCTTCCTCTAAAGTTGCCTCATGTGCTTCTAAGTTTCCAAAGAGTTGTTCCATCCTTAGTTGGGTGAGGTCATTAGCTTCTTCAATAGCCGTCACCTTGGGCTTATACTTGGGAGGAAGAGACCTAAGGATTTTTGATACTTGATCTTCCTCACTAATTACTTTACCTAAAGCACTTAAACCATTAACAATAGAAGAAAATTTAGCATACATCTCACTAATAGAATCATTTTGATCCATATGGAACTGTTCAAACTTTTTGCTTAAGCATTCCTATTTTAGAATTTTTAACTTGAGCAGTTCCTTCATAGGTTATAGAGAGTCTATGCCATATCTCATATGCTGTTTCACAATTTGATATTCTATTGAATTCACCAACGGAGATTGAACAATAGAGTATACTTACAGCTTTTGCATTCATTTGGGCTGATCTTACCGTATTAGCATCCCAAGTTGCATACTCTGTTTGTGGAAAATCATACGGATTTGACACCATCCTCCATAGATCCCAACTGATTCCTTGGAAGAAGAATTGCATCTTCCTTTTCCAGTAGGTGTAGTTAGTGCCATCAAACGGTGGAGGTCAAGCCACGAGTGTCCCTTCCAAGTTGAGGTTGTTAAGCACCCTGTCAACCATTCTTCAAGACTTTGTTAGAGTTCCTTGAAGCCCTGCTCTAATACCAATTGAAAAACCACTAGAGGGGAGGTGAATAGGGTTTTATGACAATTTTAAAGTTAATTCAACCAAAATAAAAACCACAAAAATATTGTACAAGGGGACAAGGATTTAGAGTGGTTCCAACCTTAGCAAATACTAAGGCAGTCAATCCACTACCCGGTTGCTTACCCAACTGGGATTTTGAAAGTACTTAAATTTTATTACCTCGCAAGGATGTTACATAAAATTACAAATACTTTCACCAAACCCTTCAGACAGCCTTCACCTAGAAATAGTCTCACCAACCTCAAAGCAGCCTTCCTTGAAGTAACCTCAAGCTCCCCCTTGAAGTAGCCTTCCTCTTGAAGTAGCTTCCCGTTGAGACAGCCTTCTTGAAGTAGTCCAAAGTCCACCTTATCCACCGAGAAGACCCTTCTCCACTTGAGAAGTCAAACACTCTCCAATCCGCAGCCTCCAACCCTAGGAGTAGCAAGGAGAGTATAAACAATATAAAGGAATAAGAAGGAAAAATAGAAATTACAATACCGTTGTAGCACAAGGCTTGATTTCCTATATCAAACGTTTTGATCTCCTAACCAATGTATGTGGAAGTGTTGGTGCAGTGGGTAGGAGATGCTAGCCTATAGGACATGAATTTGGAGCAATGGAAATGAATAGCCAATGTTGGAGTTGCTCAATTTCTCACTAGAATGAATAGCCAATTGCAAGTATTATGCTCAAGTGTTGCACAAGTGTGTATGAGTGAGTTTGGATGTCCTAAGGCATGTCCTATTTATAGGAATGGCCTATGAGTGCTTAAGGACGTTCTAGACACTTTCTAGGGTGTTCTTAGTGCTCAACTATCCGTTAGGTATCGAATTAGTTGGTTTAGCAATGACTAGTTAATTAATTCTAAAAAGTGCAGACAGAGACATTCTCCTAACCAATGTATGTGGAAGTGTTGGTGCAGTGGGTAGGAGATGCTAGCCTATAGGACACTAATTTGGAGCAATGGAAATGAATAGCCAATGTTGGAGTTGCTCAATTTCTCACTAGAATGAATAGCCAATTGCAAGTATTATGCTCAAGTGTTGCACAAGTGTGTATGAGTGAGTTTGGGTGTCCTAAGGCATGTCCTATTTATAGGAATGTCCTATGAGTGCTTAAGGACGTTCTAGACACTTTCTAGGATGTTCTTAGTGCTCAACTATCCGTTAGGTATCCATTAGTTGGTTTAGCAATGACTAGTTAATTAATTCTGAAAAGTGCAAACAGAGACATTCTCGGTCGAGGAATTGTCGACCGAGATCCCAGTCGATCGAGGACTTGTCGACCGAGGGACTGTCTGGAGTAAGTGTATATAACGTTCTGATCCAACTCCCAACTACTTTGTCTGTTGTGTCTAACGGCTACCTGGGTCATTCTCGGTCAAAGAGTTTGTCGACCGAGAGTGTCTCGGTCGAGAAGTTTGTCGACCGAGAATGACTCTGTTTCAATGTTTTAAACTAAGTACTAAGTGTATGTATGAGTGTGCAGTTGTGACACTATTGTAGGGGATGACCTATCTAAATGTTGTGATTGACTAGGGAAGATCTAAACGCTTGATTTACATGATATCTAAGTACTTGTACATTATATACTTGTACAAGTTTTTTACATTTGATTACAATCATGAATTAAAACAATTTTGAGCATATAGATCTTCCAAGTTGTGTCATCCACCTAGTTTCTGCAACACTCAAGTAGCACGTTAGATCCACAAGAATGAAATGTTTGTCATCATCAAAACAAAGGGATTATAATAATGTCCAATTTAGCCAACAATAATTTATATGAGGCATGGGAATCATTCTAGGAATACCATAGGGACTTCCTCATCACAACTATGACAAAGGATTCCTTATGACTATATTTTATAATGGTCTTACATCCATTGAAAGGACTTCATTAAATGTTGCATCTCGAAGTGATTTCTTGGGAAAGAAAGCAAATGATTCAATGACTATAATAGATAATATGTGCTAGATGCAATAAGTAATAGATTAGGACACATGACCATTAGGTAAATTCTCCACTATTGGAATGACTACAAAATTGAAGGCCCTTGAAGATATAATCACCCAGATTCAAAAAATTGCCACTGACATTTTCCTGTTGAAAGATGTTGGGAACAAGGGGAAGTACAAAGGCAAAACTTTGGTGAAGTGTTTTACATGTGGAAAAGGAAGACACATAGTATATAATTGCATCTATACCCACGAAAAGGAGGAAAAATAGGATGAGGATACTAAGAGTGTCTCAAATGCATGTTTTAAAAGACCTAACCATCCTTGTTTCTCTTACAGGAATAGAAATGTTACTGAAAATTCTTGTCAACTAAATACACCAAAACACCACCTAAAATACTACCTTGGTTTGGAAGAGGAGGTGGACCATTCAGGTTCACCCGTAACAAAAATTATCAACAATTTAGGAATAACTTCCAAGCTCAGGGCATAATAGAAATCTAGGAAGTTCAAGCTAGGGATAGAGACAAGGCCTTACTCAACAAGACCGGATGAGAAAAATGTTTGCTTTCACAAAAAGATCGACATACATAAATGAATAGTTCATCCAGAGCTCCATCAACAACAATAGTCTTGTAAATTAGATGCACTCTCAACTAGGAGGTATCACAATACATATGGAAGATATGGAATATCATAGAAAAATGATCAACCAACATCTTGCAAATCTCTCTGATCTGATAAAGAACCCTCAAGGGAGGATTCCATAAAACTCTAAGAATAATCCAAAAAGGCATGAAAGTGCTAAAATAGCTATTATTAGGTCAGGAATCGTGTTTGAGAATGAATAATTAAAGTCTCAACCAAAGATCCATCATGTATAAGAAGATGATGAAGTTATAGAAGTTGAAAAGAAACAACATTGGCGACTAAGACTAAAGAGATAATGTTCAAGGACAATGGTAAGTAGAAGATATCTTCCAAGGATAAGGAAATTGACACTACTACCGAAGCTATATAAAATTGAGACCCATATGCACCAAGGATACCATTTCTATAGAAACTAATCAAGGCTCACCTGAAGAAAAGGTGTGAGAAATTTATTGAGGTTGTAAAGAAATTACATTTCAACATCCCCTTCATTGACACGGTTGAAGAAATGTCAAAAAATGCAAAAATTTTCAAGGATTTAATTACAAAGAGGAGGTGAGTGGATGATAAGAAATTGCTAGGCTTGCTAAAATGTCTAGTACCTTAGTGCAAGCAGCAATTCCGATAAAGCAAAAATACCCACAAGATTTCAATATCCCATTTAACATGGGAGATAATGATGAAAGTAAGGGATTGGATGGTCTAGGATACAACATCAGTTTAATGCCTCAAAATATCATACAAAGGTTGGGACTTACGGACATGGTGAAGAGTAGTATGTGCATTCAGTTAGTGGACCACACTTTCACTAAACATGTCAAGATAGTGGAGGATGTTCCTATCTATGTTGGAAGATTCTTCATTCCATGTGACATATTTGTCATCAATATTGTCGAAGAGCCAACCTACCCAATGGTATTTGGATGACCTTTTCTCTCTATGGGATTAGTGTAAGTGATGTAAAAGTTGGTAAAATTACCATAAAGAGTGGGTAATGACCTTCTTGATTTCTGTGACAACCTAATTTTCCATCTCCTATGTTGTACTCTTTCTCTGTCATCAAGTGGCTTGTTACTCAATATAATATAAAATTTTATAGTGGAAGTTTGGTGATGCTGTAATTGTGTCACATTTACAACCAATTTCATAATGGGTGACATAAATTAGCTCAAATGTTCTAAGTTTCATGATTTATGAAGCACCTCTTCTAATCAAAATTATATCTCTTATATGTAATCTTCTTGTTTCCTACTATGTACCATGAAGTAGATCTTTCAATTTTGAATCCAACAACACCAAAATCGCATCATTTGGACATGTAAAAGTCTAGTTAAGATGATTTAAAAATTACATGTTTCAGCCCTTTTGTTCCCATTTTCTCTGCCCTGGGCCGGCCTATAGGGGCCCAATTCGACATCGTGGAACAATATCTTGTTCCGCCCTCCCCTTCTTCTTCATGAAACAAAGGAGGTGCTAGGAAAAGGTTAGCCCACCACCTCCCAGATTGGGTAATGAACGGGAATCAAAGGGTTAACAACCCTAGCTTGCTTCTCCTTTTATACCCCCTCTCTTGTTGCCCTTTTTCTTTTCCCTAGTTTTTCTCCAGCTGCCAACCTTCTTCTTCCTCTTTTCTTCTTTTTCATGTTGGATGGTTCCCCTTATTCAACCCAGATTCCTCCAGCCATGGACTCTGTGGGAGCTTGCCAACACATCCCCCCACTGGGCAAGAACGATAGAGCAACATTAGGCGTGATGGATACAGGAGTTTGGGGGCTGTGGAACCCCTATTCTTCCCATGTTCAATGGAGTAGAACTGAGAAAATCCTAGACTCGTGCGACCACTTGGTAGTAGTGGTGTGCCACTAAGAGAAGGGGGACGGAGCCCGCTCCTCTTCCTCTGTTAGATCCTAGATCAACAGTCAATGTGGATTAATAAATAATGGTAATGCTCAGGCCAATACTCCCTATAGTTCTAATGTGAGAATTTGGAAAAATCAAAACCATAAATCCATTAGCCAAATTATACAAAATAAATATCAAACTGATCCTCTTGAAAAGATCTACATCTTGGGCATAGTTTTCGACCCCAAATATTCTTATAAGTCTCCTTTTTGGCTAAAAATGTGATCTTTGACTACTTTAACCATGTTTAATGCACAATCATGATAAATTCGAGATCTTTTATGTACTTGTGGGCTCTGATCTCCAAACCATGACATAAACACGATTAAAACTTAGCGGAAGCGAATCGGTAATTAGCGGAAGACAAAAATCACGGGAAATTAAAACTTTTCGAGATAAGAACTTGTACTCATAAAAACTCCTTTCATAAAGAGAGGTAACTGTTTACATCTCAGGATAATTACTTCTTGAGTAATTATATACATCAAGATACAAAATTTCAAGATCACATAACACAAGACTCCAAGACCTGAGAGTACAGAGGACACATAGGACTGACTCTAACTACACCACATGGCAGGACAAATCTCCACCTGAGATTACTGCTGCCCCTGGTGCTGCTGCTGCTGAGACTGATCACCTGTAGGCTGGTTTCTTCGTCTCCGACGTCCACCTAAAAAGTTGAAGTCTACGGGGTGAGACAATTATACATAATTGTCCCAGCAAGAGTTATAACTCTTCGCCAGAAGCTTTATTATAACATCAAAGATTATTTTAAACAGTAAAGCCTTCAAAGCATTCTATAACAGTTGCAGATATAACAAGATCTCTACAATTAGGAGATATGGAGAATATCAACATTATTGCAATGTAACATCAATCAACTAACTTGGAGTCATCTCTAACAAGTTATACTACATGGTTGATTATGTTTTACAAACAACATTATGCCCTGTGGAGATGAGGCTTACCACTCATACTCCAACTGATCGCTGAGAAGCCGCATCAGTATCATACATAGGTCATTAAGAGAGTCGGATTCTCATGACCTTCACCTTCCTCAGTCAGTAAGAGGATCACTTGTAGGACATCTCGTGTCTCTACTATTATAGCTCACCAGGGTAAACTGGTCCTTCGCTATTCTAGAGTCACAGTGGCGTTCTGTACTCTCTTCGTCATCAGGAGGTTTCATATTTACCTACCACTGATACGGATATCTGTGCTTTGTTCGTCATCAGGAGGTTTCATGTTTACCTACCACTGATACGGTATGGAACTATAGTGAAGGATGGATGGATTCCACATCTACATCACTTTCCTACACTAGGATGTAAGGTTCTACACATCCATGTACCCCACATACTCAAAAGTATGTGCTCCAGGAGTTCCCTGAGGAAAACCTGTTTCACCATCACTTAATTTCTGACAATGATGGATCTATGATCAGGGCTCTAAATTATACTTGATTAGTTAGGTACATTCAGTATTCTTTAACAGCATACATTGTCCTTCAAACAATAACAATAGCATAGTAGCTATAAAAGAAGAATACTAAATGTAACAAGTCTAACTCATATCAATCATCATTTCTCATTATCCTCATCACAAGTCATCTCTAAGGCATGACCTTGATGGTATTCATGGCTCTCATAGCCCAGTACCAGCATAGGATGCCACTGGCAAGGCATCAGATTACATTACTTATTCATAAGGCTAACAACATGCCTTTAATGAATATAACATCAACATCCATACCTGGATATGATTACCTTCATATCAAAACATGCATGGTCAATACATCTGATAAAGGTAATACAACAATAAGGAATGTACTTCCTACTTTTGTCATAAGAGTTAAATCTTTACTTCTATTCAAATAGAGTTTATTGCTCAAAAGCATGCCATTACCCTTGAATTAGGGTTTACTATTCACATCAAGGTGAATTAAACTCATAACATCATCATGTATGAGTAACATCTTCATTGATGCTCTTGGATTAGTTAAAGGTTCATCATTTATCATAATTAGGGTTTCTATGATCTCACACAGGTGGATCATACCCTAATTATGCTCATTTCTGTGTATTGGGGATGCTTCAATTGAGTTTCCATTTAAAAAGGGTACTTTCTCTCTCTAGAAGTACTTTCTCTCTCATCATAAGGTTAGGTGATGTCAACATCACTCTAAAACAGGTTGGGTTGAGTCATTATAGGCTAACATAGCCAAAGACATCACCATTATGCGATTAGGGTTACTTTCTCTCTCTAGAGTACTTTATCTCTCTAGAGTACTCTCTCTTTCATCATACTAATGGTTGATGGTAACATTACACTAGATCAAGTTGGATAGAGTCATGATGACTAAAAACATCATTCTTATGTAATTAGGGTTTGTATTGAGCAAGGTATAACTCAATTGACCCTTCAGGGGTATTTTGGTAAATCACCTATTGATCATCATTATGGTCAAAACCTTAGTCAATTAACCCCTTAATATCCTAGATTGTCATTAGGGTTTGATTAGAGCAACATTGACCCATTTACATTCATCAATTGATTGAATGAAGTCAACCTTCAATTGATTTGAGACCCATTGGTTGAGTTGACCTTTTGTCCAACTTGTCTTTCAAGACCGCGAAGATGAGTTGACCGTTTAGTCACCTTTGACTTTAAGACCGCGAGCCCTCAACCCCTTCCAAGACCGCGAGCCATCTCCACCCACTCCAAGTAGGTCAAGACCGCGAGGCTCCTCATTGGTTCAAGTTGATGTTGAGACCGCGAAGATTAACTTGGTGTTGAGTCCGCGAAGAGGTGTTGACCGTTTGGCCATCTTGACCTCAAGACCGCGAGGCCCCTTGGGGTCTTGAGACCGTGAGCCCCCTCACGGTCTTGAGACCGTGAGCCCCCTCACGGTCTTGAGACCGTGATCCCCCTCACGGTCTTGAGACCGTGAGGACCGCGAGGCTCTCATGGTCTCAACCGCAAGGTCCTTCAACAAAGGTTCAACAAATCAATCGATGATGTCAACCGATGTTGAAGCCTTCAAAAGGTCCAATAACTGTTGACCACCTATGGATTGGGTTAATTAAGGTTATGCTTAACCAAATGGTCATTCAATTGGCCCTCAATTGTTGACCAATTAGGATTGAAATCGATTCAATTAAGGTCTATCAATGTTCACCCATCAACACTCAACAATGTGTATCAACACAAGGTTGAACCCTTCAATTGAGCTCCAATTGGGCCCAAACTTGGCCCAAACGGTCTTGAGGTCATGTGGGTGGACCCCACATGGTCTTGAGACCGTTTGCCCAAGATTTCATCAAAATCTAAGGTGATTTGATAGAGGTTGAACCAAGATTGGTCACAAAATCAGAATTTTGGTTTACTTGATAACTATTTGCAATTAGGTCCTCAATTGGTCAAACTACTTAACCCTAGACCTTCAAACGGTCTTGGGTGAGTGTCCTCTCGGTCTTGAGACCGTTTGGATGAGTTCCAAACGGTCTTGAGACCGTTTGCCCATCCAATTTTGGATTCTAGTGCAAATTCATCAAGGTCTGACCCATTGAGTTGATGATTATGTCAATATTTAATTGCAATGTAATTTGGTGTAATTGTACCTTTAATTGGTCAACTATCCTTGACCCCAGACCTCCAAACGGTCTTGGTTGATTTCCCTCACGGTCTTGAGACCGTTTGGTGACCCCCAAACGGTCTTGAGACCGTTTAGGTCAATCAACCCTAAAAACCCTAGTTAGGTCACCATAATTTCAGTACTGATTTCACCTAGGGTTAGCCCTAGTATTCACCCTTCAACTCTTAGCCCGTTTGGAATTAGACCATAAAACTTGGTGAGTTGTTAATTAACATAATTTTGAACAGTAATCTCATACGGTCAATGCTTAGTCAACGACCTTACACGGTCTTGAGACCGTTTGCCCAAAAAGGCAATTTCAGACCGTTTGAAAATCAGCAATTAATTCATTTAAAGTTGTGACTTAAAAAGGTCATATCTCCCGATTCCTTTGGAGTTAGTCTCCCAAATTTTGAGGGTAATTAACCTATATAATTAGGAACAGATTTCCCATACGGTCCACGCTCGGTCAACGGGGCCAAACGGTCTTGAGACCGTGAGCCCCCTCACGGTCTCGAGACCGCGAGCCCTCTCACGGTCTTGAGTCCGAGAGAGCAAACTGTTAGGACCGTTTAAGGAAAAGAAAAGCGGTGGGTTTTTCTTTGAAATCTCGTCTTCATCTTCTAGCTCAAGAACAGTACAGATATCCCACGGGTTTGCTTGCAAAATAGCAGGGAAAAGTAGGGAAATACTAAGAGCTATCATTAAAACGCACATAAAGGTGCACATAGTAAAGCATGGGTTTAGAGTTATAAAACCCGCCTAAAGCTTGCTTCTTGAGCTCCAAGCTTTCAAGCTCCAAGCTCTAATGGCGTCCTTGAGTTCCCACAGGTTGGCCAAGGTGAAAACTCCAAGGAAGGATGAAAAGAGACGGCTAGAAAGATAGGGTTTCGAGAATTAGCCATGAAGCTGACCTTGAATTCGAATTCTAACCATGGAATTAGGCAAGAAGAGGGGTTTAAACCTACCTTGCACCCCTTGTTCGTCCTTCTTAGCTCCAAGGAAGTCCTTGGTCGTCTTTGGTGAAATGAAACAGTAAAGGAACGAAGGGTGAGTTCCCTTGCAACTAAGGGAAGGAGGGCTTATATGCATGGGGTAGGATTTTCAACATTAGTTCATAAGTTTCCCTTAATTCCAACTAAGTCCTTCCTTTATTACTTGCTCGTCCATTCCTATTTATTCTAAGGACAAACCTTATCTTAAGTTATAGAAAAGAAGGCAAGGAAGAACAATCTAATAATAAAGTTCATACTTAAAGGGATATTGCACATATACCCTGATTATTCAATCACAAAGCCTATTTCTTAACTTGATAACTCAATTGAGGTGAATTCCTCATCATTTCTTCTCTAAATGATGGCAAGAGTCTAAAAAGATACTTTAGATGACATTCTTTACAAATTGCATCCCATCATTTGGGTAAATTGCATTTTACCCCAAATTAGGGTTTCA
Source organism: Alisma plantago-aquatica (assembly GCA_963693085.1). Classification (NCBI taxonomy): domain Eukaryota; kingdom Viridiplantae; phylum Streptophyta; class Magnoliopsida; order Alismatales; family Alismataceae; genus Alisma; species Alisma plantago-aquatica. The sequence goes on from OY856409.1 coordinate 1,776,456,591, forward strand.
AGCCCTGGGATTGCTTCCACAGCTGCACCTTGGTGCTCTAGCTTGGGAAATCCCTCAAACTTTGCCAAAGAGATTCTCATGATGTCTCAACATCAGAGGAACATCTCATCATGTGCAATTTGCAAGCTAACCCTTTTAACTGGGTAAATTGCACATAGGTCCATGTATATCCAAACAATGCTACAACTTTAAATGAAAAGGAGCAAATACTGAAATATACGTTTCTGAGAAACTTAATTACATGCTCAGAGTTAATCACAAAGATTTAATTACATATTTAGGCAAAACACCTAGGGTTGACTCATATCCCAGGTCAGGGATGTTACAAATTATCCACCCCTTACAAGGATTTCGTCCCCGAAATCGATAAAACATACTAAGAGAAAAGGGCAGGATACTTCCTTCTCATCTCATCCTCTAACTCCCAAGTGGCTTCTTCAATACCACGATGGTTCCAGAGGACTTTCACAAGACTTATATCTTTCTTCTTTAACTTTTTAATTCGTTTATCAAGGATTGACACTGGTCCCTCCTCGTAGGATATGTCATCATTCAATTCTACTTCCATAGGTTGTAGAACTGACTCGGTGTCTGGGTGACATTTCTTCAACATAGAAATGTGAAACACAGGATGTAATCTTTGTAACTCTGGGGGCAGCTGTAGTTTATATGCTACCTTTCCAATCCGTTCAATGATTGGATAAGGCCCCATATATCTAGGAGCTAACTTCCCCTTCCTTCCAAAACGAAGGACCCCTTTCCAAGGTGAGACCTTAAGATACACTTTGTCTCCAACCTGGAACTCTAAAGGTCTACGACGTTTATCAGCATAAGATTTCTGCCTATCTTGAGCAGTCTTAATCTTATGTTGTATTACTTTAATCCTTTCCGTGGTTTGCTGCACCAGGTCAGGACCTAACAACTGGTGCTCACCAGTCTCAAACCAACACAAGGGTGATCTACAACGTCTACCATATAAGGCTTCATAAGGTGCCATATCAATACTATGCTGATAGCTATTGTTATAGGCAAACTCTATCAAGCTTAGGTGTAGATCCCAACTTCCGGTGAACTGGAGAACACATGCTCGCAACAGGTCTTCTAAGGTTTGTATGGTCCTTTCTGACTGTCCATCAGTCTGTGGATGAAAGGCCGTACTAAACCTCAGCTTAGTGCCTAAGGCACTGTGCAACTGTTCCCAAAAACGACTTGTAAACTGAGGACCTCTGTCCGAAACTATTGTGACAGGAACTCCGTGCAAACGCACTATCTCTTGAACATACAACTCTGATAACCTTTCAGCAGAATAGGTTGTTTTGACAGGTAAGAAATGTGCTGTCTTAGTCAACCTATCAACAATTACCCAAATGGAATCATGTCCTTTGCTTGTCCTGGGTAGGCCAACAACAAAGTCCATGGTCACATGGTCCCACTTCCACTGTGATATGGGTAAAGGTTGCATTGTCCCTGCAGGCTTCTGGTGTTCAGCTTTAACTTGCTGACACACAGGACACCTCAGAACAAACTCTGCAACGTCCTTCTTCATTCCAGGCCACCAATACAGATCCTTCAAATTCCGATACATCTTGGTGCTCCCTGGATGCATAGCATACATGGAAGAATGGGCTTCTTCCAGGACTAACTTCCTTAAGTTGTCCACATCCGGCACTATCATTCTTTCATTATAACAAGCTACTTGATCTTTTGAGTCATGAAACCCATCTTGCTTCTCATTTCCATACTCAAATCTTATATGTTGAACTGCAGCATCATCTAGCTGTGCTTCTTTAATCTGCTCTCTTAGGGTAGGTTTAATATGCATCTCAGCTAACAAACCGGCTAGCAATGACACCTTCAACTGTACATTGTCTTGCCTTAAAGAGATAAGCATATCTCTTCTAGAGCATACTAAAGAGTTTAGTTGTGCTCTATTCATGGTTGATGTTGCTGATTTCCTACTCAAGGCATCTGCAACAACATTGGCCTTACCTGGATGGTAATCAATTGTACAGTCGTAGTCCTTGATTAACTCCATCCAGCGACGTTGCCTCATGTTGAGCTCATGCTGAGAGAAGATATACTTAAGGTTTTTGTGGTCTGTGAAAATCTGGAATGTCTCTCCGTAGAGATAATGTCTCGAGATCTTCAAAGCATGAACCACAGCTGCTAACTCCAGATCGTGTGTTGGATAATTCTCCTCGTGTTTCTTAAGCTGTCGGGAAGCAAAAGAAATCACTTGTTTATCCTGCATCAACACACATCCTAGTCCGTTCTTAGAAGCATCACAGAAAACTACATATCCTTTTCCTTGTTCGGGTAGCACTAGCACAGGTGCACTTGTCAACCTCTCCTTCAGCAGCTGGAAAGATTGTTGACACTTATCACTCCAAGAAAAAGGAACATCTTTCCGGGTTAACTTAGTCAAAGGTAAAGCTATAGAACTAAAGTTCTTAATGAACCTTCGATAATAGCCAGCTAACCCCAAGAAACTTCGAATTTCCATCGGTGTCTTCGGTTGTTCCCATTGTAGAACAGATTCTACCTTTGCAGGGTCAACACGAATTCCCGAGGCAGATATTACATGTCCAAGAAAAGATACCTCCGGCAGCCAGAACTCACACTTGGTAAACTTAGCATACAACTTATGTTCTCTTAGCAAGGTCAAAGCTTGGCGAAGATGCTGCTCATGCTGCTGAGCATCTTTACTATAAATCAGTATGTCATCTATGAAGACGACAACACACTGATCAAGGAAAGGTCGAAAAACTCTATTCATGAGTTCCATAAATGCAGCTGGTGCATTGGTTAGTCCAAACGACATAACCGTGAACTCATAGTGACCATATCTTGTCCTAAAGGCAGACTTGGATATGTCACTATCCTTAATGCGGAGTTGGTGATATCCAGACCTCAAGTCTATCTTTGAAAAGACTGTTGCACCACGCAACTGGTCAAAGAGATCATCAATCCTCGGCAGAGGATACTTATTCTTTATTGTCACTTTATTGAGTTGTCTATAGTCGATGCAAAACCGCATTGACCCATCTTTCTTTTTAACAAACAAGACCGGAGCACCCCAAGGTGAAGTACTCAGTCGGATAAAACCTCTCTCAAGTAGCTCTTGAAGCTGTTTCTTGAGTTCTGCCATCTCGGCAGGAGCCATTCTATACGGAGTTTGAGCTATGGGTTTCGTATCTGGAATCAGATTGATTTCAAAGTCAATCTCCCGAGGTGGTGGTATACCAGGAAGTTCTTCAGGAAACACATCTTCGAATTCCCTGACTATGGGAACTTCGGCAGGATTGGAACTTTCCTTGGTAACATCTACCACATGGGCTAAGAATGCATAACATCCTTGCCTCAACAGCTTATCAGCATCCATAGCTGATACAAGACAGGTGGGCAGAATCTTTCTTTCACCTTGAAAGATCCATGTGTTGCTTTCATCAGCAAACACAACCAACTTGGACTCACAATCCAAGACAACTCTATACCTTTCTAAGGTATCCATCCCGAGGATTATATCAAATCCCTGCATATCAAGTGGTATAAGATCCACTTGAATGTGATGGTCAGAAAAGAAAAGGATGCAGGGAGAACATACCTCCTGCAAAACGGCAGACCCACTCAACAGAGTCTCTAACAGCAAACTATCTGCTCTATGACTAACAGTCACATTGCAGTTACGAATCATTTCACGAGTGATGAAAGAGTGCGTAGCACCCGGATCAATCAGAACAGATACATCACAGGATATAGACATATCAGAATATAAAAGTTTCATCTGACCTGCCACTACCCGTGGATTGACCACTGCCTCAGGTGGGTTCATAGCATAGAACCTCGCAGTCGCCTGGTGTTGAGGTGGTGCTGATGATCCAGCTTGAGACGCTTGTCCACGTCCTCGAGCTGCTCCTTGATGTTGTCTATTCTGAGATCCCTGTTGATTCTGTCTCGAAGGTTGTTGTGTCACACCGACAGGCCTAGAACGACAATCCTTCATCAAGTGTCCCACCTTACCACAGTTGTAGCAATTCTTCTCCTGTTGCTGTGGTCTGGGTGGTCCAGTAACTGACACTGATGCAGATTTGTGTGTCCCTTGAAGTGGGTGACTCCGCCCTCTACCTCTGCTTGGTGTCCATTGAGTTTGAAAATTTGATCTGGGTGGTGGAGGGTTAGGTGCAGAGAATCTAGGTTTCTTGGAATCCCTAGATGAAGAACCCTGGAACTGTGGATATCTTTTATGGGTTTGTCTTTTATCAACCACAGATCTCTCTATCCTTCGGACTGACTCAACGAAGGTAGAGAATCTTTCTCTATTTTCTAAGGCAGACACAGGGGTTGACATATCAGAATTCAAACCCTTTTCAAATCTTCTGATTCTTTCCTCATCCGTAGCGGCCATGTGCGGACAGAACCGCAGCAACTCCATGAACTTAGCTTCATACTCACTAATGTTCATCATACCCTGCCTTAGTTTCTCAAACTGAGAGATCTTCTCATCTAGGAAGGTCTTTGGAAAATATCTATTGATAAATTCCCGACGAAACTCTTCCCATGAGAACTCTACTCCAGGTCTCTTCTGCTCTTCCATATTCCACCAGTGACCAGCACTGCCTTTGAGAAGATAGACAGCATGTCTAACCTTCTCAGCTTCCGGAATCATAAGAATCCTGAAAGCCTTCTCCAACTCTGTCATCCATAAGTCAGCATCTGCAGGGTCGGCAGTTCCGAAGTACTCGGTAGCTCCGACACGACGAAGTCATTCGAATGTCTTACCGATACCTTGTGCTTCAGACTGGACAGGTGCCCTAGGTGCAGGAATGGGCATCCTATCGGTTATATGTGTCATGGCAGTCATGAACTGCCCAAACATCGTCTGTACAGCTGGATCACTCATGTCAGCTGGGTCGAACTGAGGTGGCTCTCTTGGCGACTCAGGTGCAGGTTGTTCTATTCTCGGAACTCTTGCACCGCCTCGAGGTGCACTAGCACTACTCTCTGCCACGTGCTCATCACGATGTTCCGACATTCTTATGTATCTTCTTCTCCTGAGGAGCAGAAGATTCTATTAGATAAGGAAGGAGTACTAAAGGTAGACTCGACATCCTAAGTCATATGCCTCTGTAGACTCAACTAAACCTGGAGCTCTGATACCACTAATTGTGGGCTCTGATCTCCAAACCATGACATAAACACGATTAAAACTTAGCGGAAGCAAATCGGTAATTAGCGGAAGACAAAAATCACGGGAAATTAAAACTTTTCGAGATAAGAACTTGTATTCATAAAAACTCCTTTCATAAAGAGAGGTAACTGTTTACATCTCAGGATAATTACTTCTTGAGTAATTATATACATCAAGATACAAAATTTCAAGATCACATAACACAAGACTCCAAGACCTGAGAGTACAGAGGACACATAGGACTGACTCTAACTACACCACATGGCAGGACAAATCTCCACCTGAGATTACTGCTGCCCCTGGTGCTGCTGCTGCTGAGACTGATCACCTGTAGGCTGGTTTCTTCGTCTCCGACGTCCACCTAAAAAGTTGAAGTCTACGGGGTGAGACAATTATACATAATTGTCCCAGCGAGAGTTATAACTCTTCGCCAGAAGCTTTATTATAACATCAAAGATTATTTTAAACAGTAAAGCCTTCAAAGCATTCTATAACAGTTGCAGATATAACAAGATCTCTACAATTAGGAGATATGGAGAATATCAACATTATTGCAATGTAACATCAATCAACTAACTTGGAGTCATCTCTAACAAGTTATACTACATGGTTGATTATGTTTTACAAACAACATTATGCCCTGTGGAGATGAGGCTTACCACTCATACTCCAACTGATCGCTGAGAAGCCGCATCAGTATCATACATAGGTCATTAAGAGAGCCGGATTCTCATGACCTTCACCTTCCTCAGTCAGTAAGAGGATCACTTGTAGGACATCTCGTGTCTCTACTATTATAGCTCACCAGGGTAAACTGGTCCTTCGCTATTCTAGAGTCACAGTGGCGTTCTGTACTCTCTTCGTCATCAAGAGGTTTCATATTTACCTACCACTGATACGGATATCTGTGCTTTGTTCGTCATCAGGAGGTTTCATGTTTACCTACCACTGATACAGTATGGAACTATAGTGAAGGATGGATGGATTCCACATCTACATCACTTTCCTACACTAGGATGTAAGGTTCTACACATCCATGTACCCCACATACTCAAAAGTATGTGCTCCAGGAGTTCCCTGAGGAAAACCTGTTTCACCATCACTTAATTTCTGACAATGATGGATCTATGATCAGGGCTCTACATTATACTTGATTAGTTAGGTACATTCAGTATTCTTTAACAGCATACATTGTCCTTCAAACAATAACAATAGCATAGTAGCTATAAAAGAAGAATACTAAATGTAACAAGTCTAACTCATATCAATCATCATTTCTCATTATCCTCATCACAAGTCATCTCTAAGGCATGACCTTGATGGTATTCATGGCTCTCATAGCCCAGTACCAGCATAGGATGCCACTGGCAAGGCATCAGATTACATTACTTATTCATAAGGCTAACAACATGCCTTTAATGAATATAACATCAACATCCATACCTGGATATGATTACCTTCATATCAGAACATGCATGGTCAATACATCTGATAAAGGTAATACAACAATAAGGAATGTACTTCCTACTTTTGTCATAAGAGTTAAATCTTTACTTCTATTCAAATAGAGTTTATTGCTCAAAAGCATGCCATTACCCTTGAATTAGGGTTTACTATTCACATCAAGGTGAATTAAACTCATAACATCATCATGTATGAGTAACATATTCATTGATGCTCTTGGATTAGTTAAAGGTTCATCATTTATCATAATTAGGGTTTCTATGATCTCACACAGGTGGATCATACCCTAATTATGCTCATTTCTGTGTATTGGGGATGCTTCAATTGAGTTTCCATTTAAAAAGGGTACTTTCTCTCTCTAGAAGTACTTTCTCTCTCATCATAAGGTTAGGTGATGTCAACATCACTCTAAAATAGGTTGGGTTGAGTCATTATAGGCTAACATAGCCAAAGACATCACCATTATGCGATTAGGGTTACTTTCTCTCTCTAGAGTACTTTATCTCTCTAGAGTACTCTCTCTTTCATCATACTAATGGTTGATGGTAACATTACACTAGATCAAGTTGGATAGAGTCATGATGACTAAAAACATCATTCTTATGTAATTAGGGTTTGTATTGAGCAAGGTATAACTCAATTGACCCTTCAGGGGTATTTTGGTAAATCACCTATTGATCATCATTATGGTCAAAACCTTAGTCAATTAACCCCTTAATATCCTAGATTGTCATTAGGGTTTGATTAGAGCAACATTGACCCATTTACATTCATCAATTGATTGAATGAAGTCAACCTTCAATTGATTTGAGACCCATTGGTTGAGTTGACCTTTTGTCCAACTTGTCTTTCAAGACCGCGAAGATGAGTTGACCGTTTAGTCACCTTTGACTTTAAGACCGTGAGCCCTCAACCCCTTCCAAGACCGCGAGCCATCTCCACCCACTCCAAGTAGGTCAAGACCGCGAGGCTCCTCATTGGTTCAAGTTGATGTTGAGACCGCGAAGATTAACTTGGTGTTGAGTCCGCGAAGAGGTGTTGACCGTTTGGCCATCTTGACCTCAAGACCGCGAGGCCCCTTGGGGTCTTGAGACCGTGAGCCCCCTCACGGTCTTGAGACCGTGAGCCCCCTCACGGTCTTGAGACCGTGAGCCCCCTCACGGTCTTGAGACCGCGAGGCTCTCATGGTCTCAACCGCAAGGTCCTTCAACAAAGGTTCAACAAATCAATCGATGATGTCAACCGATGTTGAAGCCTTCAAAAGGTCCAATAACTGTTGACCACCTATGGATTGGGTTAATTAAGGTTATGCTTAACCAAATGGTCATTCAATTGGCCCTCAATTGTTGACCAATTAGGATTGAAATCGATTCAATTAAGGTCTATCAATGTTCACCCATCAACACTCAACAATGTGTATCAACACAAGGTTGAACCCTTCAATTGAGCTCCAATTGGGCCCAAACTTGGCCCAAACGGTCTTGAGGTCATGTGGGTGGACCCCACATGGTCTTGAGACCGTTTGCCCAAGATTTCATCAAAATCTAAGGTGATTTGATAGAGGTTGAACCAAGATTGGTCACAAAATCAGAATTTTGGTTTACTTGATAACTATTTGCAATTAGGTCCTCAATTGGTCAAACTACTTAACCCTAGACCTTCAAACGGTCTTGGGTGAGTGTCCTCTCGGTCTTGAGACCGTTTGGATGAGTTCCAAACGGTCTTGAGACCGTTTGCCCATCCAATTTTGGATTCTAGTGCAAATTCATCAAGGTCTGACCCATTGAGTTGATGATCATGTCAATATTTAATTGCAATGTAATTTGGTGTAATTGTACCTTTAATTGGTCAACTATCCTTGACCCCAGACCTCCAAACGGTCTTGGTTGATTGCCCTCACGGTCTTGAGACCGTTTGGTGACCCCCAAACGGTCTTGAGACCGTTTAGGTCAATCAACCCTAAAAACCCTAGTTAGGTCACCATAATTTCAGTACTGATTTCACCTAGGGTTAGCCCTAGTATTCACCCTTCAACTCTTATCCCGTTTGGAATTAGACCATCAAACTTGGTGAGTTGTTAATTAACATAATTTTGAACAGTAATCTCATACGGTCAACGCTTAGTCAACGACCTTACACGGTCTTGAGACCGTTTGCCCAAAAAGGCAATTTCAGACCGTTTGAAAATCAGCAATTAATTCATTTAAAGTTGTGACTTAAAAAGGTCATATCTCCCGATTCCTTTGGAGTTAGTCTCCCAAATTTTGAGGGTAATTAACCTATATAATTAGGAACAGATTTCCCATACGGTCCACGCTCGGTAAACGGGGCCAAACGGTCTTGAGACCGTGAGCCCCCTCACGGTCTCGAGACCGCGAGCCCTCTCACGGTCTTGAGTCCGAGAGAGCAAACTGTTAGGACCGTTTAAGGAAAAGAAAAGCGGTGGGTTTTTCTTGGAAATCACGCCTTCATCTTCTAGCTCAAGAACAGTACAGATATCCCACGGGTTTGCTTGCAAAATAGTAGGGAAAAGTAGGGAAATACTAAGAGCTATCATTAAAACGCACATAAAGGTGCACATAGTAAAGCATGGGTTTAGAGTTATAAAACCCGCCTAAAGCTTGCTTCTTGAGCTCCAAGCTTTCAAGCTCCAAGCTCTAATGGCGTCCTTGAGTTCCCACAGGTTGGCCAAGGTGAAAACTCCAAGGAAGGATGAAAAGAGACGGCTAGAAAGATAGGGTTTCGAGAATTAGCCATGAAGCTGACCTTGAATTCAAATTCTAACCATGGAATTAGGCAAGAAGAGGGGTTTAAACCTACCTTGCACCCCTTGTTCGTCCTTCTTAGCTCCAAGGAAGTCCTTGGTCGTCTTTGGTGAAATGAAACAGTAAAGGAACGAAGGGTGAGTTCCCTTGCAACTAAGGGAAGGAGGGCTTATATGCATGGGGTAGGATTTTCAACATTAGTTCATAAGTTTCCCTTAATTCCAACTAAGTCCTTCCTTTATTACTTGCTCGTCCCTTCCTATTTATTCTAAGGACAAACCTTATCTTAAGTTATAGAAAAGAAGGCAAGGAAGAACAATCTAATAATAAAGTTCATACTTAAAGGGATATTGCACATATACCCTGATTATTCAATCACAAAGCCTATTTCTTAACTTGATAACTCAATTGAGGTGAATTCCTCATCATTTCTTCTCTAAATGATGGCAAGAGTCTAAAAAGATACTTTAGATGACATTCTTTACAAATTGCATCCCATCATTTGGGTAAATTGCATTTTACCCCAAATTAGGGTTTCAAGCCCTGGGATTGCTTCCACAGCTGCACCTTGGTGCTCTAGCTTGGGAAATCCCTCAAACTTTGCCAAAGAGATTCTCATGATGTCTCAACATCAGAGGAACATCTCATCATGTGCAATTTGCAAGCTAACCCTTTTAACTGGGTAAATTTCACATAGGTCCCTGTATATCCAAACAATGCTACAACTTTAAATGAAAAGGAGCAAATACTGAAATATACGTTTCTGAGAAACTTAATTACATGCTCAGAGTTAATCACAAAGATTTAATTACATATTTAGGCAAAACACCTAGGGTTGACTCATATCCCAGGTCAGGGATGTTACAGTACTCTTGCATCCTTAATAATCAAATCAACAACGTTTATGTTCTTTTGAATAGGTTAGGACTTCTTATCACCTTTCCAGCATCCTATGTGATTCTAATTGCATGAATGTGACTTGAATTGAATATAAATGGTGAACTTTGTTCCTCTTTGCTTTCATGCTTCCAAATGACATCCTAGCCTCTCATAACCTAAAATCAGTAACCTCATGACATACACGACTGTATGATCAGCCCCATGGTCCTCTTCACTATGCTTGTCCTACATGACACCTAATTCATTCATATGTCCCTTTTATGAGAATGCATATTCTATCTTGGATTGTATGGGGACTATGACCCCCTTTTGTGCATTAAAGCCTATTAGATTGTTAATAATAGTAATATTGTGATGAGTGATGACTCTAATGCTCTATGATTTCCCTTTTGCATAATATGATGTTACATGTGGATCTAAGTCTACTAGAGGTGACCTAGGGCGATGCTTTTAACTAGATTGTCGTTCTTGTTCCTTATGGTTATATGAATACTCCTCTGATGCTCTTCCCTCTCAAATCTGAGTTTATCCTTCTAGTTTTGATCCCTTATATGTGGATGTCCTACTTAAGTCACTTGTTGAACCTTGATGGCATCAAAGAATTATGTTGATGTTTACATGTATGTGGAATATGTTGGAACCCATGGTTGATGAGATGCTCAGACGTTGGGGGACATCCACCCATCTTGATTTTCAATTCCTATGTCCTTGTCTTACTAAAGTAACCTCATATCTTATCTATGTCTCACAACTTAATGGGCCTTGATATTGTTTTCCCTATTATGAGTCTTTTGACCCTAAAATGTAAGTGTCTTGAATCTAGTAATGTCCATATAGAATGAATGAAACATCATAATGACTTGAAACTTGAACCCCACCTTCATGATGGACTCTAAATCAGTAAAAGACCATGAAATGAACTGATAAGAAATCTTGAACCTACCTTGTCCAAAACCCTAAAATGAAACTAGCTAGGGTAAATGATGAGAATCTAATGCATGTATACACTATTGTGCTTAACCAGGTGTTGCTTGAGATTTAGAAGGTCAAGGATAGGTTATGGAATCTCTAAAATCAGGTACGAGCTTTAAATAATTATATGGATATGGATTTCTTGCTTGAATGTGATACATATGTATGCTTGTTTATTTGCTCAAATATTACCATGTAGTATTATAGTATGTACCCGATGTTTGTCTCGCATCATTGCATTATAACTTGCAAACATAATATGGAAACTCCATCATACAATGTTGAAATCGGGTTAACTCTTATCAATGACCTTGAGGTCCCTCACGTACAAAAGGGTTAGCTAATCTTGAGCACCCTTACAGACTAATTCCCACTTCCAATGGGAAGTAGTCATAGGCCTTATGAATCCATGATGTCGTTAGTATAATTTGAGTGAAATGACATAAAATATTGGATCTCGTTTTGCTAAGAACTTAACTTTCTTATTCTTGTTTGTTACTTCTACACACGTTTTCAAATTAGGCAAAGTTTATGTGTATGTATCTTTTAGCCATGTATTTGACACCTCATGTGCTTGACCCGCCTTTTTATAGTATTTTATAGGTTTAGAGATGGTTAGAAGTTGATGGGCTTGTTGAGATATGTTAGGTGTTCTTGATGTAAGATCTAGGTTTAGCACACAAGAATGACTTGTACCTTTTACTCTTGAAATATATAATTGAATTCAGTTATGTTAGGTGTTCTTGATGTAAGATCTAGGTTTAGCACACAAGAATGACTTGTACCTTTTACTCTTGAAATATATAACTGAATTCATGAATATATTGCATCTTGCATAATTTATACTTGTTAAGTGTTGAGACTATGTTGGTTCCTTTATCTTGTTACTTGTTCATGTGTGATAAGACTTCATGCTTAAGCATTTACGCTTTGATAATACTATGTTAGGGATGGATGCCTAGGTCCTATCTCTATTGACTTTATAGTCATTTGGAATTAGGATTCGGGTAACAAACGGTTCTCTAACAATTTCAAAGTCTAGGATTCTATGGGCAGACACTTCTTCTTCAAATAATTTTATTTCATGGACAACTACAATCAGTTTTGTGAGGAAGTACATGAAAAAAATACCATGGTAGATCTTCTCATGAGAGATCAAACTGAACCTAGTCCTGACTAAGATGATGAAAAAGTCAAGGAATGACTTGATTATCTACCCTATAGAGACAATAAATGGATGGGACCCATTCATGTAGTGCCATAGAAGGGAGGAATGCTAGTGCTAAAAGGACAAAATGGAGATGATATAACAACCAATATGGTTATGAGATGGAGAATATGTATCAACTATAAGAATTTAAATGCTGCAAACAAGAAGAACCACTTTCCTCTGCAAGTCATCGATCAAGCAATGGAGCTTCTAACCCCTGATTGGAATCTCCCCTTTGAATTGATTTGTGGTGTGGGTGACTATTTTGTGGAATCAAGTCCAGATCGAAATAAACACAAAAAGTAATATGCCATTTACTATCCTACCACGACCTTAGATGAAGCTCTATAGAGCTACTCCATAGCTAAGAAGGAGATGCTTGCCATGTATTCACATTTAATAAGTTCAAATCTTACCTAACTATATTAATTTTGATAGTACATTTTGATCATGGAGGCATAAAATATATGATGACAGCAAAGGATACAAGACCTAGTCTTTTAAGGTGGGCGCTCCTACTATAGGAGTTTGACCACAAAATCATTGAAAAAAAGGGAGCATAGAATGTGATCGCATACCACCTAGATAGAATCTCATGACTAACGATAACTACCTCCCAATCATTGATAACTATCCTGATGAGGCTTTGATGATGGAAATTACTATAGAACTCATCATACCATGGTTTGCTAATATATTCCATTACCTAGAATGGAAGAAGTTTCTTCCCTATATTACTTATAACAAAAGGAGAAAGATTTTCTATGACCTAAAAACTTATGACTGGGATACTTGGATAACCCTTTATCTTTAGAAAATGAACTAATAACCTATGTTGATGGTATATTCTAAAGGATGAAGTACCAAAAATCCTATATGAATGCCACTCTTCACTGTATGATGGGAACCTTGGCGATGACCGGACCGCTAAAACGATTATGCAATTTGGGTTTTATTGCCCCAACTTATTCAAAGATTTTCACACCTATCCAAAGGCTTGCAACAAATGTCAATGTCTTAGAAACATATCAAGAAGAATAAGATGCTCTGATTGTATATGGGTAGACATATTTGACATGAGGGGGATCAATTATATGGGACCCAATGTGACGAAGTGAAATTTAGCATTATATAAACTAATTCCAATTTTTCCCCCTTTATGTTCACTCATGGTCTCAAATCATTTTTTCTTGGCTTCATAATCAATATTGACACTCAAATTCAAAATATGGTGATCAATGTGAATTTTATACACATTATAACACCACAAAATTTGATAAATTCATCACTTTGTCTAAAGAAGAATATTGGTCAATCAAACTTCATTTTTTTTTCTCAAACTTTTTCTAAATATTTTCCAAAATTTTTTGAAGATATGATCCAAATTCCAGCTCATTTGGACATTCCTACGGCTTTCTACGAATTGTTGAAGATAATATATTGAAAACCCATTCTTTTGCTTTTTATTTGCCCTCTTTTTGGCAATGCCACACGAGCGATCCGGGGGAAAAGGGGTTAGGGGAAATTTATGACCCTTAGATCTGGTCCTCACAGATCTCATCCTAATCGTGTAGCCAGGAGATCATCTTCAACCTCCCGCAATCATCAGGGAGGTGTTAATGCGGTGAAAATGACCGATCTATCATTTGCGACCCTGATTTGAATTTCTAACCGAGTCGTTTTACTCCCCTCACAATTTGCACACAATGAGCCTTGTTCTGACCACCTTTAATTCTTTGATTGCCACCAAAATGACACCCTCACTCTCTCCTCTCTTTCTGGCGGCCATGGCTGCCACCAAAGATCGATTTAAACCTAAATCTACCCCCTGATGCTATAAAAAGACCCCCCAAGGTCCACAACAAGAACATCTTGCCCAAAGCTCGGCCTTAGACACTACCTTGGCCTCAACACCATAGGATTTCCCTCCTCAACCTTCTTGATGTTGTGTGGCACCGCCGCAAAGCCCATACTGGGCATTTCCTCCTCGCAGCACCGGGCCACCACCTAAGGTGCTCTTCCAGTTCGTGAGATGGAGATGTGTTTGGGCGGCACCTTGGCTGACTCCCTCACCCACTGATTCTTCCAGAGCTGCTCCACACTGGTGAGCCCCTCTGACCTATTCTTGGGCTTGCATGAGACCTGTTGGAGTGAGGGAAAGGTTCTCTGAACCATCGCTCCAGGAGATACTAGAGCCGGTTCAAAGGCCCAGCTAGACCAGCGATTTGACCAGCCAAATTGAATTTTGAACCACCCCAAACCGAGATCGAACCGGATTAGCAAGTGAGAAAGACGTGTTCCTATGTGGCTCAAGCTCATTTGCCTCATCTTGCGATCCTATGATCGCCTCTTTTCCATATAAGGTATTTTAACCCCCCCCATGCTCAGATATTCATTTAAATACTTCAATCTTGTTTAAATCATATAAAATGTATCCCGACTCCAAAAAATTTGAGTAAATAGTCAATTTTGATCAGTAAAATCCAACAAACCTTTTAAAAATTCTTTTGAAGCCTAATTATGGATATATTTCTCTGATATACCTAGATCTTGATCCTTTGCTTATAATTTTGTCTAATGTCTCAATAATGATGTTTAATCTTTGGAAACCCTAGATTTGGACTCTGATGATTACCTTGCAACCTAGATATAATCTAGTTGACTCATATACTCTAAAAAATGAATCATTATGTGATATAGATCTATTTAATTGATTATATTTTGAATATGATCTTTATGGATAACGAGTAATATTGATATTGATCTTAATCCTGCAAAACCCTTGACATACTTTTGACCCATCAATCTGATATTGAACTCCAATTATACTAAGTATCATGATTATGACTTGGATAATGATCATTAACTAGGGTTAACACATGTGATCCTAGAAAACCTAGGTAAGTCATTCACACTCAAAAATATTTGACACTTGAAATAATATTGGACATATTGAAATATTGGTTGATTATAAGTGAATGATCCAACCCTAAGGTTGACATCGGAAAAGTGTAAACCTAATATCTAATATTGAAACATGATATTTTGAACATCATGATCTTGACCCTTGATCCAATCTTGGTGATTGAGGATCAAACTCGAGGGGTTGACCTATTGATTTGGATATTGATTATACTCAAACTCCTCGGTGAAAGGTATGCTATTATACCTTCTCTTTGGTTGTAATGAAGATACTTTTTATGTATCTCTTTATTGTGTACTTGGCTATATACTTGTTTGATCTATTGTTATCTATTGATTAGGATACCATATTTCTTATATTATAT
Organism: Alisma plantago-aquatica; assembly: GCA_963693085.1. Lineage (NCBI taxonomy): Eukaryota > Viridiplantae > Streptophyta > Magnoliopsida > Alismatales > Alismataceae > Alisma > Alisma plantago-aquatica. The sequence goes on from OY856409.1 coordinate 1,776,472,377, forward strand.
TTTGAGACAAACTAGAAAACATAAATGATGTGCCCATTATGACTGCCCGTATATTAATGATGATGATGATGATGATGATGTTGATGATGTTGATAATGTTGATATTGAGTGCAAGCAACCCCTCATTCATAGGTGTAACTATATATTGACCTCCTATCTCCTATGGTGGGAAGGAGCCTGGTGACCACCCCATCGCGTTGGGGTAATAGAGTCACACAAAATATATAAGCATGCTTATTGATTACAGCATAATGGGAACTCGTAATAAAAAGTGATTTTTTTTGAAATAAACATCTTATCAAATAAATGTTGGTCTTGCAAATTTCTCATTATAATTTTGAAATATAAGTCCTAACAAGTACACTAATTTTGTTATAAACCATTTTACTTGTTTTTATATAGCGTACCATGCAATTGCATTGACTGTGTGTCTTGATTTTCTTGATTTTAGGCAAACATTGGAAATCTTGACTATAACGCTTCCGCACTCATATACTTTGATGACAAAGATAAATTGGATATATCTCCATATTGGGTTAGTTGTTCTTTAAATATTCAGTTTCTGAGTTATTATTTCTTATTGTATACGCCAGTGTGTTGGATCCTATCGGGCCACTCAGGGACGGGCGCTTCAATCCTTTTTTTCTACTGTATAGGAAGTAGGATTGGGATTGGGGTAAAATGGTTCCATGACACCCTGTCCCTCATCATGAGGCAACCAATATATCTTAGTTGTGGTTGACTATGTATCCAAATGGGTAGAAGTCATGGCTACTCCTACTTGTGGGAAAAAAGTGTGATGAGTCTGTTCGAGAAGGCTATCTTTTTGAGATATGGAATCTTGTGCACCATCATTAGTGACATGGGATTTCATTTTGGGGAGAGAGAATTTGAGGCTCATTTTTGAAAGTATGGAGTAAAACACAAATTTTCACCTCATGCCACACAAAGACATCAGGACAAGTTGAAGTCTCCAATAGGCAAATCAAGTAGATTCTGGAAAAGACTGTACGACACAAAAGAAAGGACTAGACTATGAAAACTAATGATGCCCTCTGGAAATATCACATGAACTACAAAACTCCTACTGAGACCACCCCTATAGATTGATATATGATAAGACGTGCCGCCTTCCAGTTGAACTCAAGCATAAAGATTTTTGGGACATTATGTTCCTCAATATGGACCCTGAATTAGTAGGAAAGAAAAGATTCATGTAGTTATAGGAAATCGAGGAACTTAGATTTCATCATTATGAGAATTCTAGGATCTATAAGAAAAGGATGAAGGTGTGGCATGATGTCCACCTGATGAGAAAAGATGTTCCAGAAGGAGACTTGGTCTTACTATTTAACTCAAGCATAGGACTCACTCCCCAGAAAACTCCAATCAAGATGGTTAGGACCTTCACTGTGTAGAAGATATATCCATAGGGTATTATGGAAGAATTCAATGAGAGGTCTACAACCTTCCCTATGAATGGCCATAGGGTGAAAAGATTATATGAAGATGAGGCTTTCACATGGAGAACCAAGATTCAACTAGAGGAACCACCTTTAACACCACCAGAGCATGATTGTAATGATCCCAATAGAAGTCAACTTGAAGACTATAAATTAGTTCTTCTTGGGAGGCAAACCAAGTCTCATTGAACTTTAAGATTATATTTTTACAAGTTCTCCATTACTGACATTTTTAAACTTTAGTTTCTGATATTTTGTTATCTTTCTAGATGTACTTATTTTATGATTTAGTGTGCAAAGAATGTAGTTAGTAAATGACCTAAAGGATGACTTAGATCTCTCTTAGGTACTTCAATAAATCAATCTATCTTCCCAACCATTAGTCGATTAACTAGATTTAACATCATATGGAGCAACATTGAGTTGTTATTGCTAAACAACCATCATAAGGCAAGTCATTATGACCTTTGACTTCTATCTATTGACCTACCATTGAGTTCCTAGAAGTAGGTAGGCCATCGGTTTCAACTAAAGGTATCAAAAGTTCCACCTGTTTACAATGCACTATCGAATCATCAAGTTGCATATGCCTAACCTACCATCAGAAGGCTAACGTGGATTTTATTATCACACTAACGAACTCACTCGGGGTTGAGATCCCCAAGCTTTTACCAAAACCAAAGTGCAATAATACCACCCACAAGCAGACTAGTCTTATAGCAGTATAGTTAAGGATCGAACCCAAAGGACAACATTTTTAAGAATCTTTGTTAGTCGAATCTAGCTCAAGTAAGACTAATATTTAGAATGATTGATTTGGTTGAGGTTAATTAAACTAATTGTGAGAAAGTAAAGAAGCAAAATTAAAGTTGGTTCTAGATTAAACGATATGAATCATTGGGATGGTATTTAGTTTCACCACCACTGCACATGCAAACACATCCAAACATATAACATCCAGGCAAGCATCTAACTATCCAAATGGATCTGCTGCGAACCCTCCCAGAGGGATGTTTAGGCCCGCGTAAGCATCCCCTTAGGCATCAGATTTCTCATCGCCATCTGAATCATGTACTCACGGTTCCTAAGATACAACATCCAACTAAGGCTGTGGTCCTCCCTATGGGATGTTTAGACCATAGAAGCATCACTGTGGGCTAGATGGCTCGTCCCCTCACAGATCATACACTTACGACCTCAAGGAACCCCATTCTATTTCTAGTTCGGGAGTCAACGGTGCTAATCGACATGCATGTAGGCAATTAGTCTGCAAGCAAACATGGACGACTAATAAGAAGATACAACATCCAACTAAGGTTTTGGTTCTCCCTGAGGGATGTTTAGACCACAGAAGCGTCACCGTGGGATAGATGGATCGTCCCTTCATGGATCACACACTTACGACCTCAAGGAACCCTATCAGATTTCTCATCAAGGAGTCTACCTCATTAATCGAAATTCTACACTATGAAGATAAGAACAAGATGAAAACAAGTAGGTAATCAACTACAAGCATATCAATTAGCAACGAAATGGAAAGTTATATACATTGCCTTGGAATGTTAAATGAAAAGACATGAATTCCATGGGCAGCAGGGCTAGTATCTGCGCCCCAACGAAAAGGAACTACTCGCTCATGATGTGAGAAACAAGAAGAATAAGAAAGAGAGAGGATTCCACCATGAGAATGATGTAGAAGGTGGTCGCAGCTCGGTGAAGATGATGTAGTCTTCTACGTCGTGTCGGAGAAGATCTGGAAGAACGGGGGATGCCAAGACAGACCAACCAGTCTTTGTCACTCCTCCTTCCTTCTCTTCCCAGTCTCCTTGAGTTGCAGCAGGAATGACAGGTGAAGAGGCAGTGCAGGATCGGACCAGCGTTTTAGGCAGCCTGGTGGTGTCCTAGATCCCCTCTCAAATGGGGACCCTACTGGTCCTATTTATAGGCACATATCTGGCCCTCATGCTTTTGATGTGAGTCCAAACGGTTTGGTTAAAATCGGACCAAACGGTCCTGAGATATTGGCCTCCAAATGGTTTTGGGTTATTTAACTTCATACGGTTTGCTAAGTAATGTGCCCAAACGGTTTACTCAAATATGACCAAATGGTCTTGCTTTGTATAGACCAAACGGTCTTGCACTTGAGCAAACGGTTTTGATAGCCGAGGCTCTAAACAGTCTGGTATGCTATACTTTATCAAATGGTTTAGTTGCATTGTATAGAAAATGGTCTGTAAATCGAATGCTTATCAAACAGTTTGCTTCTTTATTCAATCTTCACTTCAACCACTCAAATGGTGTTCACACAAGCCACTCAAGCAAACAGTCTTCACGTGATTTCATTTGGTCTTGCAAGCTATTTTCTCCAAACGGTCTACATTGTGTATTTTATCAAACGATCTTGCGATGATCTCCTCAAATGGTCTTGATTTCCTTCATTCGGTCTTCACGCAAGTGACCAAATGGTCTGCAGTTCTGATGGGCAACTGGTTTTGCGATCAGCCTATCAGTCATGTACAGGCCTGGGTGAACAAATGACCAGCAGCGTCAAATGGTTTGAGACCGTTTGGTTGGTGGTGGTGTGGGAAAAATAGCGAGGTGCTTTGGTGTGGCGCAGCTGCTAGATGGAGAAGGCAGCAGAGACGTCAATGCTGATCCTAGTGTGTCTGACACTAAGGAAGGTAGCAAGGGTGCCCGACTTGGTTGTTGCAGGTGGGCGGTGGAGGGAAGAGAGGTGTTGCCGATGTAGGTTTCTGGAGGTGTAAGATGACGGGACAAAGGAGCCGCAGTGCAGGTGCTAGGGTTTGTAGGGAGGAGGAAGAAGAAGAAGAAGAGAAGCATGTATAAGTGCAAACGGTTTAAGGGGTCTAAATGGTCTCGAGCAGGTTGCTCAATCGGTCCTGAGAGATCGATAGGAAGAGAATGATAGGGTAGACTGTTTGCCCAAATGAGTATGGGTCGTAGATCCGAGATCTGATGGCAAAGAGAGGTGAAAGCCCAAACAGTCTTGAGGGTGGGATACTCTTCACATTTTTGGGATCGTGAGAGTTCTCACGGTCTTGAGACTGTGAGGGCTCTCTCAATTTCCAAACTGTGAGAGCAAACCATTAGAGAAAGTGAAGATTGTTTGGAGAGGTCCAGGGCTCAAGATCGTTTAAGAAGGTTGAGGAAAACCATTGATCAATGATCGGATGGTAAAGAACAACTATCGCCCAAACGATCTGAAAATAAAATTAGATCCAAACGGTTTTGAGGTGGAACAGTCCATTCGGTCTTGAGACCAAATGGATGAAACTGATTGGTCAAGACCAATTGGTCAGATCGTTTGGTGAGATCGAATGGTTGAAACCGAATGGCCATCACTAAGGATGAGAGAGGGTAGATCAAGGGTGGGTCCCACTCATATGGATTTGATGTGGATGGTAGTTGATTGAGATGAAGATCGAATGATGGTGATTTTATTGATCAGGGTTGAAAGGAGGTGGGTTCCACCTGATTGTTTGATCTTATGAAGACCTGCATAAAATCGATATAAACTCAGTTAAAACTTTGATAATCAAATCAATTAAGTATTTTTGCACTTTGTGATACATTTTATTATTTAATAAGTGAAATTGGATGTATTGAGTCAAAATGAGTCCAAGATGGCAAATGAATTTCATGATGAATATGCATTCATCAAAATACCCCAAAATTAAACGTTGCTCATCCTCGAGTAACACAAAATTTGAAACAGTCGCCAAATAAATATATTCTGATCATGTGATTGCCTCCTCTTCACATCACAATGATTTCTTTTATGCTCGGTATGACTAAGCATCTCAACTTCCTGAGACCACTGAACACATCTTACCATATCTTCGTTCCTGAGTTTGCTTTCCAACCTCACTTTCTCCTCACTTTTTCCAGCAAAAAGCATGTCAAAGAGTTTCAAAAGAGTCCAGAGATACTCGCAGAACAACAAGTGTGCACCTGATCTGACACTGGTGTTTTTCAGGGTAGTGGTGGCATTCATTGTGCCTTTAGGAGGAAAAGGGAGTGAAGGGTGGTATGGAAGGAAGAAGTAAATCTCTCCTCTATTCGACTCGAGATTTTTATTATTTTTACAATTTCATTTATTGTATTTTTTTGTGTGCGAATCTCTCCTCTATTCGACTCAAGATTGCATTTCTTTTTGTGTGTTCTTTGGCATCTTTTTGTTTGCAAATCTCTCCTCTATTCAACTTGAGATTGCATTTTTTGTGGTATGCCCCTATTAATTTGCGAGGGGTATGGAAGAAGCAGATATAGAGGAAAGTGGCGTGCCACCCCGAACTTAGGGTTTGGCACTATTTTGGCTATTTTGTTTCTTTTTTTATGGATGGAGGGGTACAAAGATGATAGAAGAAGTGTAGAAGAGAGTTCAGATCAGAATGCAACTTAATTTACAATTCAGTGCATTGGGTCGTTCTCATTATCAAACTCTACTCAAATAATGACTTGATGAGGATCCGGTGGGGATTTCATGTTGTTGTTCCACTAGTCAGTTAGGAAGCACTGTAACATCCCTGGCCTGGGTTATGCTTAACCCTAGATGATTTAATTAATAAATTTGATTATAAACTTGCTCTTATCTCTTGAAAAGTAATTAAGGCTCAAGAGGAACTTATATTTCATTTTTAGTCCTTTTGAATAATGTTGAAACATTGTTTTGCTTGATTTGGACTAAAGTGCAAATTACCCAAGTTGAGGGGTTAAATTGCAAATGTTACATGATAAGATGTTCGTCATGCATTTAAGAATCATGAGAATGAATATGATGCAAAGGTATGGCTTGTGGTAGCCTGAGTACCAAGAACGAGATGATAAAGCAATGTTTATGCATTAAACCTAGTTCTGGTGTAATGTGAAATTTACCCAAAACCTAGGGTTCAATATGCAAATTACCACTTCAATAAGGTCCCTAATATTTCTTGGAATCATTTTGATGCAATAAAATGAGAGGGGCGCCTCATTTGTATCTCTTTGAAAGAGAGAGAATCTTGATATTAAAATAATCAAGATTTAAGCATAATTGAACCCTAATTCAATTTAATGCAAAAATAAATAAAATAATTGAAGGGCCTTCAACCAAAAAAGAGATGGTTGGATTTTCTCAAGTGTGAACACCTTTGTGCCTTTTCTAGGCCACGAAATATCTCAAAGAAAGTGGATAACCCACTCACATTATTATAAGGAAAAGAAACATCCACTCACTTATGGGATATTAGTATAATATGATTAAGGTGCTTAATTTCCTTTTATTTTAATTCTTCGATAATGGAGAGGAATTGCATGGTGAATAAGATGGCTTCGTGGCCAAGGAGTTGATGGGGAGTGGTGGCATTAATTTTGGAAATAAAGGAATTAATTTCCACTTTCTCTCTCATTGGTTTTTCTTATATATCCCATTTCTAAGCCAAATGAAAGGCTTTCCTCGATCCTTTTCTTTGTATCCTTGCTATGGCCGACCAAGGGATCTTGGAGCAATAGGAGGAAGACCCCCAACCTGTTGGTAAGCTTATTGACCTCCTTTCACCTTGAATCCATGGTAAAAATCGAAAATCAATGCATGAATTCTTCTTATCTTGATCCCCTCTTCAATTCTAACCATTCCTTTTCACTCAAAGCTTGAGGACGAGCCTTGGAATAGTGAAAGGAGTTGAATCCACCATTGTTGACGTGAGCTTGAAGCTTTGGAGTTCAATTGGAGGTGGGTTTTATAACTGGAACCCTTAATATTGTTATTGCAATCAATTCCTTATGAAAATCACAGAAAGTTTCGCAATCACAATGTTTTCTTCATTCTCTGAATTTTATTTGGTTGATGGATGCAATCACAATGAAAATCACAGAAAGTTTCGTGGGATTAGAGCTTGATTATGATGACATAATCATAAGCACACTCCTCCCCAAATATCCCTTCCAAACGGTTTCAACAAAATGGTTCAAACGGTTTCACCAAACCGTTTGGAGACTTGGACCCCCAAACCTTTTAGAGGGGTTGACCGTTTGGATGGGTTGACCATTTGAGGTCTGAACCCTAGTATGTGTTGGATGATGATCCAATGGCTCCAATTGATTAATTCAGCATATGGACCATCCTTCAAATAGAAACCCTAATCGGCTAAGTGCTGAATTTGCAATTGATTAAGTTGATGTTTTGGGTTGATTGACCCAAACGGTTTCAAAACCATTTGGGAATCACCCAAACGGTCTCAAGACTGTTTGGAGGTAAACAAAGACCGTTTGGAGGTCTAGGGTTGAGTATGGTTAAGTATTTGAAGACCCAAAGATATCAAATTGCATTACAATTAGTAGCTTAAGTGATGATTGATTCAATGATGCAAACCCTAAGTGAATGTCATAGATTTCAATGGTGGTTTGAGGAAAACGGTCTCAAAACCGTTTGGAGATCATACAAACAATATCAAGACCGTTTGGGGGTCATTCAAGACCGTTTGAGGTCAGTTCATATCATATAATGATGATGGTTCACTGATTTCAATTGAATTGGTTCCACAATGTTAACCATTGATGCATCCTCGATTTCAAAACCCTAAGTGATGGTTTCTTGATTATCAACCCTAGTTCAATTGGGTTCAAAACCCTAATTGAAGGTCCAATTGAATGGTGATTCAATGGTTCAATTGAAGAATAAACCAGTGGTCCAATTGAAAGTCAGTTCATGGGTTGGAACATTGAATTGATTAAGTGTTGAAGACCTTCTTGATCCATTAGGTTTTGAGAGGGTTTGTTCCAAACGGTCTTAAGACCGTTTGAGTCCAAACGGTCTCAAACCGTTTGGAGACCCAAATTCATTCGGTTTCAAGATGTGTTGTCTAAATGGTTTCAAACACCAACTTTGCTAAACAGTTTCAAACCGTTTGAACCTAATTGGTCAAGACCGTTTGAGGTCTAAGTGACCAAGACCGTTTGGAGTCTAAAGGACAAAGACCTTTTGAAGTTCAAATCGGTTAAACCATTTGGAAACCTAATATGATCAAAGGTCAATTAGCTACTGGATTATTAATGATATAGGCCAATGGTGATTATGAAGGTTAACCCAAACTGTGTGTACTTAATTGAAGGGCTGACCTAGATCAATCTTAGATTAGTTATCATCCTAGAGAGGATGAGAGAGAGAATGAGAGAGATGTTTGCTTACATAATAAGCCCTAATTCTCACATTATGAATAAAACTGTAATCAGGATTTGATCCATAATAATGAGATCATGAAATTCTCATTGAAAAGATTGATATACCTTAAACCTAATTTGGGTAATGAGGTATGAGAAACCCTACTTGGATATGAATGGTAAACCTGAATCCCTAAAATGGGGTAAAGGTGCATGAAACCCTAATATAGGGTAGTGCTACTAATGCTATGTGAAGCCCTATCTATGGGTGATGTGTTGTGAAATCTTAATTTCACATAATACTAGGTGAAACCCTGATATAGAAGGATGTAATGTGAAACTCTAATGAAGAGCAATACTATGTGAAATCCATATAACCTATGGAAAATGCTATGTGAACCTCAAATTATAAATATGGAGAATCCTATTCCTAATAATGGAATAGTGATTAATATATTGACAAATGTAACACCTAGAGAGGTTGATAATGGGTATCCTTACATTAATAGTTCCTAACCCAAGGATGAGTCCATATCATTGTCAAAGGTTATATATTCTAAATAGGAGACTTATGACCAATACATTACATGATAAATGTGATGAACTGGTACATAAAGTATTAGTATGAGGAATACCCTAATACGAGCTAAGTGGATGAACTCAAGTAAGATTAAGGTGTTGAGGGAAGTGATACATCAAGATATGATAGATATCACATCTAATACCCTAATACTGATATACCTTGATGTGTTTTAAGTCCAATATAATTGGATGAGTGACACATGAGATGTGTCATGTCAATTGTTACATCGAGATGTAATGCACTTTGATAAGTGTAGGCTAACATGCCTTCTGAAAAGGTTAATTCAAACCAATAAACTATGATTCAATCATATTCTGGTAAAGATGAGAGAGAAACTCATACTTTGTGTTGATACTTCATTTAATGATGAACGATGAGAATAAATAAGTATGATTGAATACTTATATTATCAATATTGATTTCTAGCTGTGTGAAGCAATGAAATAGGACTTGATCATTAATAATATGATCTTGAGGACCTATATGGTTATTTATGTGAAACCCTAATATAGGGTAATGCTATGTGAAACCTAATACAAGGTAATGTTATGTGAAACCCTAATACAGGGTAATGCTATGTGAAGCCTTAACACAGAGTAATCCTATGTGAAGCTCAAATACAGATTGATGAGTTATGAATGTAATAAGAAAACCCATGTATCACATGGAACTAATATATAATTGTTATCATGAGTACTAATCATGCAGGAATGATTAGATGAGGAGTATAGCCAGGTATGGGCTATGATGCTCTGTATATTGAGAATGTTTTATAGGCCTTATAAGCCTTCATATGCTTTATTGCTCAGTGAAAAGTAATCTGAAAAATTAATGAACCTTGTGTTCTCTATGATGTTTCAACTATTGAAATTGTTAATGGGCTTTATAAGCCATAAATATGCCTTGTTACCTAGTAAGGGGTAATAAGAGGTGATATGAGCTTTATGAACTATGTGCAATGCTTTGTGTAGAAAGAATCATAATGTCCTTGGTCAGATGACCTGTAGTATTAAGTTACCTACTAAGTGGTAACAAGTATTCTATGATAAGTTAAGGGTTCAAATACCCATATTCTATAGTCATGATGATGAACTTGTTAAGAAATGGAAATGTACTTGATGAGATGAGGGATTAAGATCCCAATACTTTGTGAAAAGAGTATGGCTACAAGCCATGATTCCTTAAGACAATGCTAGGCATTAGATATGTGATCTAAGCCTAAAGAGAGTTTATGTTGTGGTTATAATTCTATAGTGAATAAATGTTATACATCTTCTTCATATTCCTTAATGGATAAGTGACATGTTGATCTATCAAGTTATAGTTGCATTGCTTTAGATAAGAATGATGTTTTAATCTGTTAGACAATGAATTAACTGCTGTCAAAGAATTATGATTCCTCTATTCAGATTATCTTATTAAACTGCAATAATAATGTTTCTGGCGGAGAGTTATAACTCTCGCTGGGGCAATTTACAATTGTCTCATCCCCGTGGGAACCACATTTTTTGGTGGACGCAGACGAGAAGGCAGGAATCCTTTAGTAGATGAAGGACAACCTCAGCAGCAGCAAGGATAGCAGTGAAGTCTCAGGTGGAGACACTGAATGTTATGCCTTGTATATATGTATATAGAGTCCTATGTGTCTTCTCTATACTCTCAGGTCCTCAGAGTAGTAGTTAGTGCTTTTGAGATTTTGGCTCAGTGCCTCGAGATTTTATACCACCTGTGTTTAGTTTAATAGAGCAGTTGATGCTTGTAATTCTCAAGAAGAGATAATACAGGACATGTACCTTTAAACCAAAATGTAAATGTGTTACTTTGGTTCTATGTGAGAAAGTTTTCCTTTGATGGATCTCTGGGTAAAAAGGTTTTACTTTTTAGTGATTTTCGATAATCCGCTACTTAGTGAACGCTTCCGCATTAGTTAATCATGTTTTTGTGAGTTGGATGCCACAATTTAGTGGTATCAGATCTCTAGGTTCGCTGAGTCTACAGAGACATAGGACTAAGGTTGTTGAGCCTGTTCTAAGTGTCTTCCAGTTTATCTGATAGTATCTTCTTCTCACATAGGAGAAGAAGAACTTGAAGATGTCTGGACCACATGAAGAACACCAGAAGGAGGTGTAAGAGATCAGCATAGGGAAGGGCTTGTACCTGAACAGCCCCAGATTGACCTAGTTGTGATAGAAAACACAGCCCTCCATGCTCTATTTTAGAAATTCTTGACAACCATGACACACATGGCAGACAGGATGCCACCACCTGCACATAGGGCACCAGCCCACCATGGGGGTTATGGAGTCGGCAAGACTTTTGAGAGACTTCACCGGGTTGGAGACATAGATTAAGCTGGTACATCTGATCCAGCAGATGCTGATTTGTGGCTAACGGAACTGGAAAAGTCTTTCAAGATCCTTGATATTCCTGAAGCTGAAAAGGTAAGACATGTTGTGTACCTCCTAAAAGGGAGTGTTGGTCATTGGTGGATGATAGAAGAAGATAAGAGACCAGGTGAAGAAATTGGATGGGAGGTATTCTGATGAGGATTTGTCAGTAGATACTTCCCTAAGACGTATCTAGATGAGAAGATCTCTCAATTTGAGAGGATCAAACAAGGACAAATGAACATTAGTGAGTATGAAGCTAAGTTCATGGAGCTATTGCGGTTTTGTCTGCAAACGACAGTTAATGATGAGGAAAGAATTCAGCATTTTGAGAAGGGGTTGAATGTTTAATTGACCACTCATGTATCTGCTTTAGAGAATAGGGAGAGTTTTTCCACCGTTGTGGAGTCGGTAAGGAGGATAGAGAGGTCTGAAATCGAGAAACGACAGACTAGTGACAAGAAGGTGTACACTCAGTCTCAAGGACAAAGATTCGAAAGTTTTAATAAACTGAGATTTTCTGCATCGGCAGCACGATCAAGATTCCATACCCAGACGCAATGGACGTCAAGTAGGGGTAGGGATCATAGTAATGTTCCAAGTAGAGCCCCTGACATAGCATCAACATCGGTGACTGGATCTCACAGACCCTATTTTGCACCTAGGATCTGTTATCAATGTAGACAACCGGGACATCTAGCAAAGGATTGTCCAGATGGGAATTCGATGATGACAAAACCCCAGGGGCAGAGTCAGCAAGGCTCACAAAGGAGGCAGTTTTCTAGTAACAATAGAGGACGTGGACAGACGTCCCAGACAGGTCAGATGAAATAGTGTCGTTTTGATATTTCATTTCATGATTCCATGTGTTAAAAATAAGAAAGTAGTTACTTTTGAACTTCCTCTGACTAGTCCTATAAGGACATATGAGAACTTAAATTTTACTCAGTGCTCCTTAAAATGCTTTATAATCTCCCTTATCTATGTGATAAAAGTTGAGATATAGAAGTGATGTCTGAAGAAAATTGAAGAATGGAAAATCTTGTGTGTATAATGATATGAAAAGTAAGGAACATGATAGTAAATAAAGTGCATACTACCTAATCTCAATATTTGTATACCCTGGCCAGGTATATGATTATTGAAGATAAGGCAAGTATGAAACTCTTAGATTGTTATCTTTTTTATTACTCTGATCAAGTAGTCACTCTGAAATGATCTAGAGAGTATAATGAAATTAAAAAGGAAAAGCTAAGTGATCATTCCTAATTAAATAGGAAAAGCTAAGTGAGAATTCCTAATTAAAAAGGAAGAGCTAAGTGAGCATTCCTAATTAAATAGGAAAAGCTAAGTGAGCATTCCTAAATAAAAAGGAAGAGCTAAGTGAACATTCCCAATTAAATAGGAAAAGCTAAGTGAGCATTCCTAATTAAAAAGGAAGAGCTAAGTGAGCATTCCTAATTAAATAGGAAAAGCTAAGTGAGCATTCCTAATTAAAATGGAAGAGCTAAGTGAACATTCCCAATTAAATAGGAAAATCTAAGTGAGCATTCCTAATTAAAAAGGAAAAGCTAAGTGAACATTCCCAATTAAATAGGAAAAGCTAAGTGAGCATTCCTAATTAAAAAGTAATAGCTAAGTGAGAATTCCTAATTAATTAGGAAAAGCTAAGTGAGCATTCCTAATTAAAAAGGAAAAGCTAAGTGAACATTCCCAATTAAATAGGAAAAGTTAAGTGAACAATCCCAATTAAATAGGAAAAGCTAAGTGAGCATTCCTAATTAAAAAGGAATAGCTAAGTGAGCATTCCCAATTAAATAGGAAAAGCTAAGTGAGCATTCCTAATTAAAAAGGAAAAGCTATGTGATCATTCCTAATTAAATAGGAAAAGCTAAGTGAGCATTCCTAATTAAATAGGAAAAGCTAAGTGAACATTCCCAATTAAATAGGAAAAGCTAAGTGAACATTCCCAATTAAAAAGGAATAGCTAAGTGAGCATTCCTAATTTAAAAAAGAGTAGCTAAGTGAGCATTCCCAATTAAATAAGAAAAGCTAAGTGAACATTCCCAATTAAAAAGGAATAGCTAAGTGAGAATTCCCAATTAAAAAGGAATAACTAAGTGAGCATTCCCAATTAAATAGGAATAGCTAAGTGAACATTCCCAATTACATAGAGTTTGCTAAGTGAACTTTCCCAAACAAATAAAGGATTGATGAGTGGATTATGTCTGTTAGATATATATGCTTCTCTTTTGATAAACATTCTTGGGTGATGATAGGAATATGTTCTTTTATGCTACTTCCTTTCAAATAATATGGACAAAATCATATGTTAGGTGTTTATGCTCTGCGTAAACACAAACATTGATAAGGTTGAACTAATGAAAGGAAATGTGTGTGGATTACATATCCATGGTATCTCCATGATATTAAAATATTATGTGAAGACCTGAGTGTATGATAAATAAATCTGTCCCTCCTTTTCCTGGGATTTCAGGGACGAAATCCTTGTTAGGGGTTTATAATTTGTAACATCCCTGACCTGGGTTATGCTTAACCCTAGATGATTTACTTAATAAAATTGATTATAAACTTGCTCTTATCTCTTGAAAAGTAATTAAGGCTCAAGAGGAACTTATATTTCAATTTTAGTCCTTTTTGAATAATGTTGAAACATTGTTTTGCTTGATTTGGACTAAAGTGAAAATTACCCAAGTGGAGGGGTTAAATTGCAAATGTTACATGATAATATGTTCCTCATGTGTTGAAGGATCATGAGAATGAATATGATGCAGAGGTATGGCTTGTGGTAGCCTGAGTACCAAGAAAGAGCTGATAAAGCAATGTTTATGCATTAAAACCTAGTTTTGGTGCAATGTGCAATTTACCCAAAACCTAGGGTTCAATATGCAAATTACCACTTCAATATGGTCCCTAGTATTTCTTGGAATCATGTTGAGGCAAGAAAATGAGAGGGTTCCTCATTTGTATCTCTTTGAAGGACAGAGAATCTTGATATTAAAATAATCAAGATTTAAGCTAATTGAAACCCTATTTCAATTTAATGCAAAAATAAATAAAATAATTGAAGGGCCTTCAACCAAAAACGAGATGGTTGGATTTTCTAAAGTGTGAAAATCTTTGTGCCTTTTCTAGGCCACGAAATATCTCAAAGCAAGTGGATAACCCACTCACATTATTATAAGGAAAAGAAACATCCACTCACTTATGGGATATTAGTATAATATGATTGAGGTGCTTAATTTCCTTTTCTTTTAATTCTTGGATAATGGAGAGTAATTGCAAGGTGAAGAAGATGGATTCGTGGCCAAGGAGTTGAGGGGGAGTGGTGGTATTAATTTTGGAAATAAAGGAATTAATTTCCACTTTCTCTCTCATTGGTTTTTCATATATACATCCCATTTCTAAGCCAAATGAAAGGCTTTCCTCGTTCCTTTTCTTTCTCTCCTTGCTTTGGCCGACCAAGGGAGCTTGGAGCAATAGGAGGACGACCCCCAACCTGTTGTTAAGCTTCTTGACCTCCTTTCTCCTTGAATCCATGGTAAAAATAAAAAATCAATGCATGAATTCTTCTTATCTTGATCCCCTCTTCAATTCTAACCATTCCTTTTCACTCAAAGCTTGAGGACGAGCCTTAGAATAGTGAAAGGAGTTGCATACACCATTTTTTATGTGAGATTGAAGCTTAGGAGCTGAATTGGAGGTGGGTTTTATAACTTAAACCCTTAATATTGTTATTGCAATCAATTCCTTATCAATTGTTGATGTTTTCTTCATTCTCAGAATTTTATTTGGTTGATGGATGCAATCACCATGAAAATCACAGCATGTTTCATGGGATTAGATCTTGATGACAATGAAATCATCATAAGCACACACCTCCCCAAATATCCCTTGCAAACGATTTCAACAAAATGGTTCAAACGGTTTCACCAAACCGTTTGGAGACCAAACGGTTTCCAAACCGTTTGTAGACTTGGACCCCAAACCGTTTAGAGGGGTTTACCATTTGGATGGATTGAACGTTTGAGGTCTGAACCCTAGTATGTGTTATATGATGATACAATGGCTCCAATTGATTAATTCAACATATGGACCATCCTTCAAATAGAAACCCTAATCGGCTAAGTGCTGAATTTGCAATTGATTAAGTTGATGTTTTGGTTTGATTGACCCAAACGGTTTCAAAACCGTTTGGGAATCACCCAAATGGTCTCCATACCATTTAAAGGTCAACCAAGACCATTTAGAGGTGTAGGGTTGAGTATGGTTAAGTATTTGAAGACCCAAAGATATCAAATTGCATTACAATCAATAGCTTAAGTGATGATTGATTTAATGATGCAAACCCTAGGTGAATGTCATAGATTTCAATGGTGGTTTGAGGAAAACGGTCTCAAAACCTTTTGGAGATCATCCAAACGATCTTAGGACCATTCGGGGGTCATTCAAGACCGTTTGAGGTCAGTTCATATCATATAATGATGATGGTTCACTGATTTCAATTGAATTGGTTCCACAATGTTAACCATTGATGGATCCTCGATTTCAAAACCCTAAGTGATGGTTTCTTGATTATCAACCCTAGTTCATTTGAGTTCAAAACCCTAATTTAAGGTCCAATTGAAGGGTGATTCAATGGTTCAATTGAAGAATAAATTAGTGGTCCAATTGAAAGTCAGTTCATGGGTTGGAACCTTGAATTGATTAAGTGTTGAAGACCTTCTTGGTCCATTCAGTTTTGAGAGGGTTTGGACCAAATGGTCTTAAAAACGTTTGAGTCCAAATGGTCTCAAACCATTTGGAGACCCAAGTTCATTCGGTTTCAAGATGTGTTGTCTAAACGGTTTCAAACACCAACTTTGCTAAACGGTTTCAAACCGTTTGAACTTAATTGGTCAAGACCGTTTGAGGTCTAAGTGACCAAGCCGTTTGGAGTATAAGTGACCAAGACCTTTTGAAGTTCAAATTGGTTAAACCATTTTGACACCTAAATTATCAAAGGTCAATTAGCTACTTGATTATTAATGATGTAGGCCAATGGTGATTATGAAGGTTAACCCTAACTGTGTGTACTTAATTGAAGGGCGGACCTAGATCAATCTTGGATTAGTTATCATCCTAGAGAGGATGAGAGAGAGAGAATGAGAGAGGTGTTTGCTTACATAATAAGCCCTAATTCTCTCATTATGAATAAAAATGTAATTAGGATTTGATCCATAATAATGAGATCATGAAATTCTCATTGAAAAGATTGATGTACCTTAACCCTAATTTGGGTAATGAGGTATGAGAAACCCTACTTGGATGTGAATGGTAAACCTTAATCCCAAAAATGGGGTAAAGGTGCATGAAACCCTAATATAGGGTAGTGCTACTAATTCTATGTGAAGCCCTATCAATGGGTGATGTGTTGTGAAATCTTAATTTCACATAATACTAGGTGAAACCCTGATATAGAAGGATGTAATGTGAAAATCTAATGAAGAGCAATACTATGTGAAATCCATATATTGTTTGGAAAATGCTATGTGAACCTCAAATTATAAATATGGAGAATCCTATTCCCAATAATGGAATAGTGATTAATATATTGACAAATGTAACACCTAGAGAGATTGATAATGGGTATCCTTACATTAATAGTTCCTAACCCAAGGATGATTCCATATCATTGGAAAAGGTTGTATATTCTAAATAGGAGACTTATGATGAATACATTACATGATAAATGTGATGAACTGGTACATAAAGTATTAGTGTGAGGAATACCCTAATACGAGCTAAGTGGATGAACTCAAGTAAGATTAAGGTGTTGAGGGAAGTGATACATCAAGATATGATAGATATCACATCTAATACCCTAATAATGATATACCTTGATGTGTTTTAAGTCCAATATAATTGGATGAGTGACACATGAGATGTGTCATGTCAATTGTTACATCGAGATGTAATGCACTTTGATAAGTGTAGGCTAACATGCCTTATGAAAAGGTTAATTCAAACCAATAAACTATGATGCAATCATATTCTGGTAAATATGAGAGAGAAACTCATACTTTGTGTTGATACTTCAATTAATGATGAACGATGAGAATAAATAAGGATGATTGAATACTTATGTTATCAATATTGATTTCTAGCTGTGTGAAGTAATGAAATAGGACTTGATCACTAATAATATGATCTTGAGGACCTATATGGTTATTTATGTGAAACCATAATACAGGGTAATGCTATGTGAAACCCTAATACAAGGTAATGTTATGTGAAACCCTAATACAGGGTAATGCTATGTGAAGCCTTAACACAGAGTAATCCTATGTGAAGCTCAAATATAGATTGATGAGTTATGAATGTAATAAGAAAACCCATGTATCACATGGTACTAATATATAATTGTTATCATGAGTACTAATCATGCAGGAATGATTAGATGAGGAGTATAGCCAGGTATGGGCTATGATGCTCTATATATTGAGAATGTTTTATAGGCCTTATAAACCTTCATATGCTTTATTGCTCAGAGAAAAGTAATCTGAAAAATTAATGAACCTTGTGTGCTCTATGATGTTTCAACTATTGAAATTGTTAATGGGCTTTATAAGCCATAAATGTGCCTTGTTACCTAGTAAGGGGTAATAAGAGGTGATATGAGCTTTATGAAATATGTGCAATGCTTTGTGTAGCAAGAATCATAATGTCCTTGGTCAGATGACCTGTAGTATTAAGTTACCTAATAAGTGGTAACAAGTATTCTATGATAAGTTAAGGGTTCAAATACCCATATTCTATAGTCATGATGATGAACTTGTTAAGAAATGGAAATGTACTTGATGAGCTGAGGGATTAAGATCCCAATACTTTGTAAAAAGAGTATGGATACAAGCCATGATTCCTTAAGACAATGCTAGGCATTAGATATGTGATCTAAGCCTGAAGAGAGTTTATGTTGTGGTTATAATTCTATAGTGAATAAATGTTATACATGTTCTTCATATTCCTTAATGGATAAGTGACATGTTGATCTATCAAGTTATAGTTTCATTACTTTAGATAAAAATAATGATTTCATCTGTTAGACAATGAATTAACTGTTGTCAAACAATTATGATTCCTCTGTTCAGATTATCTTATTAAACTGCAATAATAATATTTCTGACGGAGAGTTATAACTCTCGCTGGGGCAATTTACAATTGTCTCACCCCCGTGGGAACCACATTTTTAGGTGGACGCGGACGAGAAGGCAGGAATCCTTCAGTAGGTGAAGGACATCATCCGCAACATCAAGGTAGCAGTGATGTCTCAGGTAGAGACACTGGTTGTTATGCCTTGTATAGATGTATATAGAGTCCTATGTGTCGTCTCTGTACTCTCAGGTCCTCGGAGTAGTAGTTAGTGCTTTTGAGATTTTGGCTCAGTGCCTCAAGATTTTATACTGCCTGTGTTTTGTTTAACAGAGTAGTTGATGCTTGTAATTCTCGGGAAGAGATGATACAGGACATGTATCTTTAAACCAAAATGTAAATGTGTTACTTTGGTTCTATGTGAGAAAGTTTTCCTTTGATGGATCTCTTGGTAAAAAGGTTTTAATTTTTAGTGATTTTCGATAATCCGCTTCTTAGTGAACACTTCCGCATTAGTTAATCATGTTTTTGTGAGTTGGATGCCACAATTTAGTGGTATCAGATCTCTAGGTTGGCTGAGTCTACAGAGACATAGGACTAAGGTTGTTGAGTCTGTTCTAAGTGTCTTCCAGTTTATCTGATAGTATCTTCTGCTCATATAAGAGAAGAAGAACTTTAAAAGTCTGGACCAAATGAAGAACATGATTCTAAAAGCAGTGCTGCTGCACCAGGAGGAGGTGTTAGAGATCAACATAGGGAAGGGCATGTACCTGAACAGCCCCAGATTGACCCAGTTGTGATAGAAAACCCATCCCTCCGTGCTCAATTTGAGAAATTCTTGACAACCATGACACACATGGTAGACAGGATGCCACCACCTACACATAGGGCACCAACCCACCATGAGGGTTATGAAGTCCGCAAGACTTTTGAGAGACTTCGTCGGGTTGTAGCCATAGATTATGTTGGTACATCTGATCCAGCAGATGTTGATTTGTCACTGAAAGAGCTGGAAATGGCTTTCAGGATCCTTGGTATTCCTGAAGCTGAAAAAGTAAGACATGATGTGTACCTCCTAAAAGGGAGTGCTGGTCATTGGTGGATGATAGAAGAAGATAAGAGACCAGGTGAAGAAATTGGATGGGAGGTATTCTGACGAGGATTCATCCGTAGATACTTCCCTAAGACGTATCTAGATGATAAGATCTCTCAATTTGAGAGGATCAAACAAGGACAAATGAACATTAGCGAGTATGAAGCTAAGTTCATGGAGTTATTGCGGTTTTGTCCGCAAATGGCAGTTAATGATGAGGAAAGAATTCAACATTTTCAGAAGGGGTTGAATGCTGAATTGACCACTCATGTATCTGCTTTAGAGAATAGGGAGAGTTTTGCCACCTTTGTGGAGTCAGTAAGGATGATAGAGAGGTCTGAAATCGAGAAACGACAAACTAGTGGCAAGAAGGTGTACACTCAGTCTCAAGAACAAAGATCTGAAAGTTTTAAGAAATCGAGATTTTTTGCATCGGCAGCACGATCGAAATTCCATACCCAGACACAATGGATGTCAAGTAGGGGTAGGGATCATAGTAATGTTCCAAGTAGAGCCCCTGACATAGCATCAACATCGGTGACTGGATCTCACATACCCTATTTTGCACCTAGGATCTGTTATCAATGTAGACAACCAGGACATCTAGCAAAGGATTGTCCAGACGGAAATTCGATGATGACTCAACCCCAGGGGCAGAGTCAGCAAGGCTCATAAAGGAGGCAGTTTTCTAGTAACAATAGAGGACGTGGAAAGACGTCCCAGACATGTCAGATGAAATAATGTCATTTTGATATTTCATTTCATGATTCCATGTGTTAAAAATAAGAAAGTAATTACTTTTGAACTTCCTCTGACTAGTCCTATAAGGACATATGAGAACTTACATTTTACTCAGTGCTCCTGAAAATGCTTTATAATCTCTCTTATCTATGTGATAAAAGTTGAGATATAGAAGTGATGCCTGAAGAAAATTCAAGAATGGAAAATCATTTGTGTATAATGATATGAAAAGTAAGGAACATGATAGTAAATAAAGTGCAAACTACCTAATCTCAATATTTGTATACCCTGGCCAGGTATATGATTATTGAAGATAAGGCAAGTATGAAACTCTTAGATTGTTATCTTTTTTATTACTCTGATCAAGTAGTCACTCTGAAACGATCTAGAGAGTATAATGAAATAAAAAAGGAAAAGCTAAGTGATCATTCCTAATTAAATAGGAAAAGCTAAGTGAGCATTCCTAATTAAATAGGAAAAGGTAAGTGATCATTCCTAATTAAATAGGAAAAGCTAAGTTAGCATTCCTAATTAAAAAGGAAAAGCTAAGTGAACATTCCCAATTGAATAGGAAAAGCTAAGTGAGCATTCCTAATTAAAAAGGAAGAGCTAAGTGAGCATTCCTAATTAAATAGGAAAAGCTAAGTGAGAATTCCTAATTAAAAAGGAAAAGCTAAGTGAACATTCCCAATTAAATAGGAAAAGCTAAGTGAGCATTCCTAATTAAAAAGGAAAAGCTAAGTGAACATTCACAATTAAATAGGAAAAGCTAAGTGAGCATTCCTAATTAAAAAGTAATAGCAAAGTGAGCATTCCTAATTTAATAGGAAAATCTAAGTGAGCATTCCTAATTAAAAAGGAAAAGCTAAGTGAATATTCACAATTAAATAGGAAAAGCTAAGTGAACATTCCCAATTAAATAGGAAAAACTAAGTGAGCATTCCTAATTAAAAAGGAATAGCTAAGTGAGCATTCCCAATTAAATAGGAAAGATAAGTGCGCATTCCTAATTAAAAAGGAAAAGCTAAGTGATCATTACTAATTAAATAGGAAAATCTAAGTGAGCATTCCTAATTAAAAAGGAAAAGCTAAGTGATCATTCCTAATTAAATAGGAAAAGCTAAGTGAGCATTCCTAACTAAAAAGGAAAAGTTAAGTGAACATTCCTAATTAAATAGGAAAAGCTAAGTGAACATTCCCAATCAAAAAGGAATAGCTAAGTGAGCATTCCTAATTAAAAAAAGAATAGCTAAGTAAGCATTCCCAATTAAATAAGAAAAGCTAAGTGAACATTCCCAATTAAAAAGGAATAGCTAAGTGAGCATTCCCAATTAAAAAGGAATAGCTATGTGAGCATTCCCAATTAAATAGGAATAGCTAAGTGAACATTCGCAATTACATAGAGTTTGCTAAGTGAACTTTCCCAAACAAATAAAGGATTGCTGAGTGGATTATCTCTATTAGATATATATGTTTCTCTTTTGATAAACATTCTTGGGTGATGATAGCAGTATGTTCTTTTATGCTTCCCCCTTTCAAATAATATGGACATCATATGTTAGGGGTTTATGCTCTGCATAAACACAAACATTGATAAGGTTGAACTAATGAAAGGAAATGTGTGTGGATTATAGATCCATGGTATCTCCATGATATTAAAATATTATGTGAAGACCTGAGTGTATGATAAATAAATCTGTTCCTCCTTTTCCTGGGATTTCGGGGACGAAATCCTTGTTAGGGGTTTATAATTTGTAACATCTCCGACCTGGGTTATGCTTAACCCTAGATGATTTACTTAATAAAATTGATTATAAACTTGCTCTTATCTCTTGAAAAGTAATTAAGGCTCAAGAGGAACTTATATTTCAATTTTAGTCCTTTTTGAATAATGTTGAAACATTGTTTTGCTTGATTTAGACTAAAGTGCAAATTACCTAAATTTAGTGGTTAAATTGCAAATGTTACATGATAAGATGTTCCTCATGTGTTGAACGATCATGAGAATGAATATGATGCAGAGGTATGGCTTGTGGTAGCCTGAGTACCAAGAAAGAGCTGATAAAGCAATGTTTATGCATTAAAACCCAGTCTTGGTGTAATGTGCAATTTACCCAAAACCTAGGGTTAAATATGCAAATTACAACATCAATATGGTCCATAGTATTTCTTGGCATCATTTTGAGGCAAGACAATGAGAGGGGTGCCTCATTTGTATCTCTTTGAAGGAGAGAAAATCTTGATATTAAAATAATCAAGATTTAAGCATAATTGAAACCCTAATTCAATTTAATGCAAAAAGAAATAAAATAATTGAAGGGCCTTCAACCAAAAACGAGATGGTTGGATTTTCTCAAGTGTGAACACCTTTTTTCCTTTGCTAGGCCACGAAATATCTCAAAGCAAGTGGATAACCCACTCACATTATTATAAGGAAAAGAAACATCCACTCACTTATGGGATATTAGTATAATATGATTAAGGTGCTTAATTTCCTTTTCTTTTAATTCTTGTATAATGGAGAGGAATTGCAAGGTGAATAATATGGCTTCGTGTCCAAGGAGTTGAGGGGGAGTGGTGGCATTAATTTTTGAAATAAAGGAATTAATTTCCACTTTCTCTCTCATTGGTTTTTCTTTGGTTTTTCTTATATACATCCCATTTCTAAGCCAAATGAAAAGCTTTCCTCGATGCTTTTCTTTCTCTCCTTGATTTGGCCGACCAAGGGAGCTTGGAGCAACAGGAGGACGACCCCGAACCTGTTGGTAAGCTTCTTGACCTCCTTTCACCTTGAATCCATGGTAAAAATCAAAAATCAATGCATGAATTCTTCTTATCTTGATCCCCTCTCCAATTCTAACCATTCCTTTTCACTCAAAGCTTGAGGACGAGCCTTGGAATAGTGAAAGGAGTTTCATACACAATTGTTGACATGATCTTGAAGCTTTGTATCTAAATTGGAGTTTGGTTTTATAACTTGAACCCTTAATATTGTTATTGCAATCAATTCCTTATCAATTGTTGATGTTTTCTTCATTCTCAGAATTTTATTTGGTTGATGGATGCAATCACCATGAAAATCACAGAAAGTTTCATGGGATTAGAGCTTGATGATGATGACATCATAATAAGCACACACCTCCCCAAATATCCCTTGCAAACAGTTTCAACAAAATGGTTCAAACGGTTTCACCAAACTGTTTGGAGACCAAACGGTTTCCAAACCGTTTGGAGACTTGGACCCCAAACCGTTTAGAGGGGTTGACCATTTGAGGTATGAACCCTAGTTAGTGTTGGATGATGATCCTATGGCTCCAATTGATTAATTCAACATATGGACCATCCTTCAAATAGAAACCCTAATCGGCTAAGTGTTGAATTTGCAATTGATTAAGTTGATGTTTTGGGTTGATTGACCCAAACGGTTTCAAAACCATTTGGGAATCACCCAAATGGTCTCAAGATCGTTTAAAGGTCAACCAAGACCATTTGGAGGTCTAGGGTTGAGTATGTTTAACTATTTGAAGACCCAAAGATATCAAATTGCATTACAATCAATAGCTTAAGTGGTGATTGATTCAATGATGGAAACCCTAAGTGAATGTCATAGATTTCAATGGTGGTTTGAGACAAACGGTCTCAAAACCTTTTGGAGATCATCCAAATGATCCCAGGACTGTTTGGGGGTCATTCAAGACCGTTTGATGTAATGGTCATATCATATAATGATGATGGTTCACTGATTTTAATTAAATTGGTTCCACAATGTTAACCATTGATGGATCCTCGATTTCAAAACCCTAAGTGATGGTTTCTTAATTATCAACCCTAGTTCAATTGGGTTCAAAACCGTAATTGAAGGTCCAATTGAAGGGTGATTCAATGGTTCAATTGAACAATAAATTAGTGGTCCAATTGAAATTCAGTTCATGGGTTGGAACCTTGAATTGATTAAGTGTTGAAGACCTTCTTGGTCCATTCAGTTTTGAGAGGGTTTGGACCAAATGGTCTTAAGACCATTTGAGTCCAAACAGTATCAAACCGTTTGGCGACCCAAGTTCATTCGGTTTCAAGATGTGTTGTCTAAACGGTTTCATACACCAACTTTGCTAAACAGTTTTAAACCGTTTGAACTTAATTGGTCAAGACCGTTTGAGGTCTAAGTGACCAAGACTGTTTGGAGTATAAGTGACCAAGACCTTTTGAAATTCAAATTGGTTAAACCATTTTGACACCTAATATGATCAAAGGTCAATTAGCTACTTGATTATAAATGATGTAGGCCAATGGTGATTATGAAGGTTAACCCTAACTGTGTGTCCTTAATTGAAGGGTTGACCTAGATCAATCTTGGATTAGTTATCATCCTAGAGAGGATGAGAGAGAGAGAATGAGAGAGATGTTTTCTTACATAATAAGCCCTAATTCTCTCATTATGAATAATAATGGAATCGGGATTTGATCCAAATAATGAGATCATGAAATCCTCATTGAAAAGATTGATGTACCTTAACCCTAATTTGGGTAATGAGGTATGAGAAACCCTACTTGGATGTGAATGGTAAACCTTCATCCCTAAAATGTGGTAAATGTGCATGAAACCCTAATATAGGGTAGTGCTACTAATGCTATGTGAAGCCCTATCAATGGGTGATGTGTTGTGAAATCTTAATTTCACATATTACTAGGTGAAACCCTGATATAGAAGGATGTAATGTGAAACTCTAATGAAGAGCAATACTATGTGAAATCCATATAACGTATGGAAAATGCTATGTGAACCTCAAATTATAAATATGGAGAATCCTATTCCTAATAATGGAATAGTGATTAATATATTGACAAATGTAACACGTAGAGAGGTTGATAATGGGTATCCTTACATTAATAGTTCCTAACCCAAGGATGAGTCCATATCATTGGAAAAGTTGTATATTCTAAATAGGAGACTTATGACCAATACATTACATGATAAATGTGATGAACTGGTACATAAGTATTAGTATGAGGAATACCCTAATACGAGCTAAGTGGATGAACTCAAGTAAGATTAAGGTGTTGAGGGTAGTGATACATCAAGATATGATAGATATCACATCTAATACCCTAATACTGATAAACCTTGATTTGTTTTAAGTCCAATATAATTGGATTAGTGACACATGAGATGTGTCATGTCAATTGTTACATCGAGATGTAATACACTTTGATAAGTTTAGACTAACATGCCTTATGAAAGGTTAACTCAAACCAATAAACTATGATGCAATCATATTCTGGTAAACATGAGACAGAAACTCATACTTTGTGTTGATAGTTCATTTAATGATGAACGATGAGAATAAATAAGTATGATTGAATACTTATGTTATCAATATTGATTTCTAGCTGTGTGAAGCAATGAAATAGGACTTGATCATTAATAATATGATCTTGAGGACCTATATGGTTATTTATGTGAAACCCTAATACAGGGTAATGCTATGTGAAACCCTAATACAAGGTAATGTTATGTGAAACCCTAATACAGGGTAATGCTATGTGAAGCCTTAACACAGAGTAATCCTATGTGAAGCTCAAATACAGATTGATGAGTTATGAATGAAATAAGAAAACCCATGTATCACATGGTACTAATATATAATTGTTATCATGAGTACTAATCATGCAGGAATGATTAGATGAGGAGTATAGCCAGGTATGGGCTATGATGCTCTATATATTGAGAATGTTTTATAGGCCTTATAAGCCTTCATATGCTTTATTGCTCAGTGAAAAGTAATCTGAAAAATTAATGAACCCTGTGTGCTATATGATGTTTCAACTATTGAAATTGTTTATGGTCTTTATAAGCCATAAATGTGCCTTGTTACCTAGTAAGGGGTAATAAGAGGTGATATGAGCTTTATGAACTATGTGCAATGCTTTGTGTAGCAAGAATCATAATGTCCTTCGTCAGATGACCTGTAGTATTAAGTTACCTAATAAGTGGTAACACGTATTCTATGATAAGTTAAGGGTTCAAATACCCATATTCTATAGTCATGTTGATGAACTTGTTAAGAAATGGAAATGTACTTGATGAGCTGAGGGATTAAGATCCCAATACTTTGTGAAAAGAGTATAGCTACAAGCCATGATTCCTTAAGACAATGTCAGGCATTAGATATGTGATCTAAGCCTAAAGAGAGTTTATGTTGTGGTTATAATTATATAGTGAATAAATGTTATACATGTTCTTCATATTCCTTAATGGATACGTGACATGTTGCACTATCAAGTTATAGCTGCTTTGCTTTAGATAAGAATGATGTTTTAATCTGTTAGACAATGAATTAACTGTTGTCAAACAATTATGATTCCTCTGTTCAGATTATCTTAATAAACTACAATAATAATGTTTCTGGCAGAGAGTTATAACTCTTGCTGGGGCAATTTACAATTGTCTCACCCCCGTGGGAAACACATTTTTAGGTGGACGTGGACGAGAAGGCAGGAATCCTTCAGTAGGTGAAGGACAACATCAGCAGCAGTAAGGACAGCAGTGAAGTCTCATGTGGAGACACTGGCTGTTATGCCTTGTATAGATGTATATAGAGTCCTATGTGTCGTCTCTGTACTCTCAAGTCCTCGGAGTAGTAGTTAGTGTTGTTGAGATTTTGGCTCAGTGCCTCGAGATTTTATACTGCCTGTGTTTAGTTTAATAGTGCAGTTGATGCTTGTGATTCTCAGGAAGAGATGATATAGGACATGTACCTTTAAACCAGAATGTAAATGTGTTACTTTGGTTCTATGTGAGAAAGTTTTCCTTTGATGGGTCTCTTGGTAAAAAGGTTTTAATTTTTAGTGATTTTCGGTAATCCGCTGCTTAGTGAATGCTTCCGCATTAGTTAATCATGTTTTTGTGAGTTGGATGCCACAAGCATAATGTGTTTGATCCCTATCAGTTTGACAGACACTTGCCTCTTTTGCATAAAGATCATGATGTTAGGATTCACAAGCTTCACAAGATAATTTCTATCAGAAGGCTAGTTTTCAAAAGAAGGTCCTTTGAGGATTTGCTCCGAATAAGGTCAAAACTTCATCAGGTATATGTTCAGATTTCTTTTAAAATTTTGAAAATTTAGGTCAAAAACACGACAATGAAATCTTAAGTATGATTTAGATGGGTGAGGGTGGAAAGTAAGATACGTACCACCCACCCTCCACCCCGAACTTAGAATTTTTCTCGTCCCGAGCAAACCCTAAATCTGAGATGGAGGGGAAAGTTCATGCCATTTGGACCACTGGATGTGGTTGCGTTCCAATCAGCGCGTTTCCTCCATCTGAAAATCTTCAAACAAAAAGACCATTCAGAACTCAAAATAGCATCTCGCGATTCAATCTTATTTTGTGCAAAATTATATAAAAAAATAAAAAAAAATTAAGTAAAAATCTAATTCAAAATTAAAACTAAATGCGAATTTATTTATTGGGTTGCCTCCCGACAAGCGCCTTTGTTTTATGTCGATGGCTCAACTTGATATCTTCATCTTCACGGTGGTTCCTTTGGATTGGAGAGATCTATTATTTCTTCAGTGCTTATGTCAGTTATGGTGAAATATCTTTTCAAACATTGACCATTCACCACGAATTCACCTGACTTTTCACTCCATAAAGAGAAAGCACCATGTGGGTAGATGCTCTTAACAATGTAAGGCCCTGACCAGTGAGAATAGAGCTTTCCTGGAAATAACCTTAATCTGGAATTGAACATGAGAACTTGGTCTCCAACTTGAATGTCCTTTCTTTCTAGAGGACCATATTTCCAAAGCTTTGTGCATTCTTTATAGATTCACGCATTCTCGTAAGCTATCATCCAGAATTCTTCTAGCTCTTGGAGTTGCAGAATCCTGGCTTGGCCAGCTTCCTTCATATCAAAATTAAGTTGTTTAATTGCCCACCATGCTTTGTGCTCAAGTTCAACAGGTAGGTGGCAAGCCTTTCCATATATTAATCTAAATGGTGTAGTTTTGAGGGGAGATTTGAAAGTAGTTTGGTAGGCCCACAATGCGTCATTTATCTTTACTTGCCAATCTTTCCGATTGCAGCCTATAGTTTTTTCTAGAATAGCCTTGATTTGTCGGTTAGAAACCTCTACCTGTACACTGATTTGTGGATGGTAGGGTGAGGCTACCTTGTGTGTTACCCCATACTTTTTCAGTAAAGCTTCAAAACTTCATTCAAGTAAATGAGACCCTCCGTCGGATATCACAGTACGTGGCACTCCAAAATGGGGGAAAATGATATCTCTGAATAATTTGATGACGAGTTTGGAATCACTAGTGACGGTTGGTATGGCTTGAACCCGTTACGAGATGTAATCTACCGCCACTAGGATGTATGAAAATCCATGAGAAGATGGGAATGGACCCATGTAGTCCACACCCCAAACGTCAAATATCTCAACTTCTTGCCACAAGTTCAGCGACATCTCATCTCTCTTTGTTATATTGCCTATTCTTTGACATTTTTTGCATGATAGTACAAAGTCATAGGAATCTTTGGATATGGTTGGCCAAAAGAATCCACAATGCAAAACCTTCAAGGCAGTCTTCTTAGGGCTCATATGGCCTCTGACTTGGCCCGAGTGACATTGCTCCAAGATAAGTTGAGCTTCTTCTTCGGCGATACATCGTCTGTATAGACCATCAGTACATAGTTTGAAAACGTATGGCTCATCCCAGTAGTACTATTTCACATCATGCATAAATTTCTTTAGTGAATTTTTGGTGCATTCCAGATGGATAACCCCAGCAGCAAGGTAGTTTACATAATCTGAGTACCACAGTGTGGCTTCTGAGACCTTCATTAGTTGGTATTCTAGAAAGGGAATCATTAATCGGAATCCTTTTGATATCTAGAGTGTGTATGCGACTCAGGTGGTCTGCCACAACATTTTCTGTACCCTTTTTGTCTCTTATATCTAGATCAATTTCTTACAATAGGAGAATCCATATAATTAGTCTAGGTTTTGCATCTTTCTTTGTCAGAAGGTAACGGATAGCAGCATGATCTGTGTAGACAATGACCTTTGAGTCAATAAGGTAGGATATGAATTTGTCAAAGGCATACACAACTACCAAAAGTTCTTTCTCAGTAGTAGCATAATTCCTCTGAGCTTTGTCGAGGATCTTCAACGCATAATAGATCACGTAATGTTTCTTTTCTATGCATTTGCTCAAGACAACACCCACAACATAATTGCTTACATCGCACATGATCTCAAAAGGGTGGTCCCAATCGAGAGATTTGATGATTGGTGTTGTTATAAGGGCATGCTTTAATTTGTTGAAACTTTCTATGCATTCTTCATCAAAATTGAATTCAACACCCTTTAGTCATAGATTTGTCATCGGCTTGGTTATCTTTGAAAAGTCCTTTATAAACCACTTATAGAAGCCTGCATGGCCAATGAATGCTCGAATTTCCTTTACATTTATAGGGATGGAGAGCTTGGAAATCACTTCAATCTTGGCTTTTTCAACTTCTATTCCTCTATTTCTAACCCTATGGCCTAGGACAATGCCTTCCTTTACCATAAAATGACACTTCTCCCAGTTAAGCACAAGATGTGATTCTTCACATCATTTGAGAACAAGGGAGAGGTATTTTATACATGAATCGAATGAATCTCCATATACAGAAAAACCACCCATGAAAACTTCCATAGTTGTTTCTATGAGACCGGCGAGTATGGAAGCCATGCAACGCTGGAAAGTTGCAGGTGCGTTACAGAGGCCAAATGGCATTCTTCTAAGTGTGTATGTTCCGAATGGGAAGGTGAAACTAGTTTTCTCTTGGTCATCTGGATGTACGGGTATTTGATAGAATCCAGAGTAACCATCGAGGTAACATAAGTATTCTTGATGAGCCAGTTGCTCTAATACTTGATCAAGAAAGGTAATTGGAAAATGATCTTTTCCAGTTGCCTTGTTTAACTTCCTGTAATCAATGCACATCCTCCACCATGTGACTGTTCGGGTGGGGATGAGTTCATCGTTTTGATTTCGTATTACACTTGTTCCACCTTTCTTTGGGACTACATGCACTGGGCTCACCCATGGTTTGTCTGATATCGGATAGATTATTCCAGCAGTGAGAACTTTAATGACCTCTTGATGGACTACTTCCTTCATGTTCGGATTCAATTTCCATTGATGTTCAATGGTTGGATTATGATCTTCTATCATGGGGATCTTTTGCATACACAGCACTTGACTAACCCCAGTGAGGTCACTCATTTTGTAACCAATCGTTTTCTTCCTTTCCTTTAATTCTTTCAGGAGTTATCTTCTTGCTCGGTCGTTAGATCGGAATTTATAATAACTGGACAAACCTTGAGGTCATCCAATTACACATACTTCAGTCCCTCAGGAAGAGGCTTCATTTCGGGGGCTTCTAGTTTTTTGCATGTTTCTTTAGTAGCTTCTACAGCTTTGAGTTCTTCAATCTCAGCTTCTGGATCTTCTTTGGTTGTGTCAAGGTTGAGAACACATTCTTTAACTTGTTCATTGATGGAATTATCAGTGGATGGGTTCATTAGAGACACTTCTAAAGGATCATCTTGTTCATATTCCTCCTGTGTGAGGAGTGATATTTGTTCAATGCAGTCAATTAGATAGACTTCTTCCTGCATACTTGGTCTTCTCAAGCTTTCAAAAACATTAAACTCAAGAGTTTCTTTGCCTAATCTAAGCAATAAGGTTCCTGCTTCAACATCAATTAGGGCACTTGCAGTGGCAAGGAACGGACGACCAAAGATAAGAGGGTATCTCACATCTTCCTTTATGTCCATGATGACAAAATCACACAGGACACAGGAATCCTTGCCCACCTTGACTGGGACATCTTCGATGATTCCCATGGGAAGAGTCACAGAGTTATCTGCAAGCTGTATGGCCATGCCCGTTGGAAGCAATCCTAGAAACCCTATCCTCTTGCATAGGCTAAGCGGCATGATAGAGATACTTGCACTGACATCTGCCAATCCTTTCTTCCATGAAGAGTTGCCAATGTGACATGACATTCCAAAGGATCCTGGGTCTTTCTATTTCTTGGGCATCTTGCTCAGAATGATGTTAGACGTGGTTGTTGCCAACTTTACACTCTCATATTCTTAAATTATGTACTTCCTTGTAAGAAGTGACTTTAGGTACTTAGTCCAGACTGGTATCTCAGCCAGTTCATCAATAAAGGGTATATCAACATGAAGTTTCTTCATGTCCTCTTTGAACTTGTTGAAAAGGGTATCAAGCTTTGTTTGCCTTAGATGAGCTGGAAAAGGAATACATGGTTTGTACACAGGGATATCAGGTTCTGGTGATGCTTCTTCCTCTTCACGAGCAGCCTTCTCAGAATTTTCTCTATTTGACTTATCATTAGTTACTGGTTCTTTTGGTTAAGATTCAGAGTTGTGGAGTCTTGTATAATCACGGGTTCATCCTCATTTGTAACAACCACAGTTGGCTTGACAGGTGGGTCGGAATAGTCTTTTCCTGACCTGGTGGTGACCGCCTTCAGTTGTTCTTGGTGCTTGGGATTGTTTTTCGATTGGCCAGCAAAGACACCAGCAGGTGGCTTTATGCTAGTTGCGAGTTGAGCTAGTTGAGATTCAATAGCCTTATGTTGGGCTTGCTGGTTAGCTATCATAGTTTTTTGAGTTTGCAACATCTTTTTAATGGCTGATAGCTTGTCATCAGGAGAGACGGGACCTACTTGTTGTCCTTGTTGTTGATAAGGAACTTGATTGGGATTCTGGTACTGAGAGTTGTTCTGATAGTTGTTGAAGTTCCTATTTTGAAAGTTTCCCTTGAAATTTCCTTGATTCCCAAAATTCTATTGTTGGTTATACTGGAATCCTAGTGGGCTTCGTTGTTGATTATTCGAACCAAGTTGATGTGAGTTTACTTCTCCAGAGGGGTTTCCATATTGAAAACCTGGATGGTTCCTATTCTGATTCGAATTGTAATAACCTTGGTCAGGGATGGTATTAACAACATTAAGGTTCTCCATTTGATTATTATCTCCCTGCCCACATGCATTGATCAGAACCACATCATAAAGAAGATTGCATATTAGGGTGGAATGATCAGTACTTTTACATGCTTCACAAAATAGTGAGGCGGACTTGATCTGTTCTTGTTGTTGAAGGGGTGGACGTCCTCTTCCAATCGCAGTAAGGGATGTTTCGATATGATCTTGCTTGGCTACTAGAAGCTTAAGTGTTTCGGTGATAGACTTGTATTCCGGGAAAGCTCCATCCATAGCTACCTTCAGCACACCTTTACCCACAGATCAACCCCAATTTTCTTGGTTTTCAGCTCCTAGGGTGATGACCTTCCATGCATTGTAGTAACTTTGACGCATGAAGTTTCCTCCAGACGATGAATCTAGGAATCTCTTGATATCGTCGTCCACTCCCCTATAGAAAATCTTGATGAGTTGATTCTTGGGTATGACATGGTGTGGACACTTGCGTAGAAGCTCCTTATATCTTTCCCATGCTTCGGCAAGGGTTTCTCCAGGGGCATGAGTGAACATTGTGATTCGTCCCCGAATTTCATAAGTGAGAGAAGGAGGATAGATTTTTTCCAGAAAAACATTCTACAATTGCTCCCAAGTGGTGATGGGTTCACATTGCAGAGAGTTGTACCAACTTATTGCTCTATCAGAAAGTGAATACTTGAAGAGTCGGAGTTGAATGGCATCATCAGATACTCCATTTTGCTTCATCATAGCACATAGATCAATAAACCTCAGAAGGTGTTCTTGAATATCTTCACCTTGTTTGCCATAGAACGGGTTGTTTTGGAGCAAGGTGATTCAATGTGATCGTATCTCGAATTTTGGAGCATGGATAGGAGGAGGTTGTACTGGGTGATGTACATCAGCAGCTTTAGGGATTGAGAACTCCCTAAGATCCTTTTGCAGTTCTGCTGCTTGTGCTGCTGCTTGTGCTGCTAGGATTTCTTCTTGGACTGTATCTCTCACTTCTTGCATGAGCCTTTCTCTCTATGCATTGATGGCTTGAGCCACCCTTTGGGCTACTTCCTCTACCTGAGCCATTCTTGCCTAGTTTTCTCTGTTTTGACGGTGAAAGGTTCTGTCAATCTCCGGATCAAAGCTGGCAGTGAGTCTGGGACTATTCAGGCGGTGCATGCATTAATCCTTCTAAAATACCTGAAAATAGAAAGATTTCAAAAGTGAGGTCCACAAAGTAGAGTCAAATTTAAGTGAATGAACAATTGTTTCAAAAAAGAAAAGCAAAATCCTAGATTAGCCTTAAAAGAACTAGATTTGACTAACTGATTCCGTTATCCCCGACAATGGTGCCAGAATTTGACGTGGATTTTATTATCACACTAATAAACTCACTCGGGATTGAGATCCCCGAGCTTTTACCAAAACCAAACTGCAATAATACCACCCGCAAGCGGACGAGTCTTATCACAATATAGTTAAGGATCGAACCCAAAGGACAACATTTTTAAGAATCTTTATCAGTCGAATCTAGCTCAAGTAAGACTAATATTTAGAATTATTGATTTGGTTGAGGTTAATTAAACTAATTGCGAGAAAGTAAAGAAGCAGAATTAAAGTTGGTTCTAGATTAAATGATATGGAATCACTGGGATGGTATCAAGTTTCACCACCACGGCACATGCAAACACATCCAAGCACATAACATTCAGGCAAGCATCTAACAATACAAATGGAACTGTTGCGAACCCTCTCGAAGGGATGTTTAGGCCCACGTAAGCATCCCCTTAGGCATCACATTTCTCGTCGCCATCCGGATCATGTACTAACGATTCTGAAGATACAACATCCAACTAAGGCTATGGTCCTCCCTATGGGATATTTAGACCACAGAAGCGTCACAGTGGGCTAGATGACTCGTCCCCTCATAGATCATACACTTACGACCTCAAGGAACCCCATTTTATTTCTAGTCCGAGATTCAACCGTGCTAATCGACAAGCATGTAGGCAATTAGTCTACAAGCAAACATCGACGACTAATAAGAAGATACAACATCCAACTAAGGTTGTGGTCCTCCCTGAGGGAAGTTTAGACCAAAGAAGCATCACCGTGGGCTAGATGGATCGTCCCCTCACGGATCACACACTTATGACCTCAAGGAACCCTATCAGATTTCTCGTCAAGGAGTCTACCTCATTAATCGACATTCTACACTATGAAGATAAGAACAAGATGAAAACAAGCAGGTAATCAACTACAAGCATATCAATTAGCAATGAAATGGAAAGTTATATACATTGCCTTGGAATATTATATGAAAAGACATGAATTGCATGGGCATCGGGGCTAGTCCCCTACACCCCAGAAGAAAGGAACTACTCGCTCATGATGTGAGAAACAAGAAGAATAAGAAAGAGAGAGGATTTCTCCATGAGCATGATGTAGGAGGTGGTCGCAGCTCAGTGAACATGATGCGGTCTTCTACGTCATGTCGGAGCAGATCTGGAAGAACGAGGGATGCCAAGACAGACCAGGCACTCTTTCTCACTCCTCCTTCTCTTCTCGGTCTCCTTGAGTTGCAGTAGGCACGGCAGGTGAAGAGGCAGTGCAGGATCGAACCACCGTTTTAGGTAGCCTGGCGACGTCCCAGATCCCCTCTCAAATGGGGACCCTTCTGGTCCTATTTATAGGCACAGATCTGGCCCTCTTCTTTTGTTATGAGTCCAAACGGTTTGGTTAAAATCTGACCAAACGGTCCTGAGATATTGGCCTCCAAACGGTTTTGGGTTATTTAACTTCATACTGTTTGCTAAGTAATGTGCACAAATGGTTTACTAAAATATGACCAAACGGTCTTGCTTTGTATAGACCAAACGGTCTTGCACTTGAGCAAACAGTTTTGATAGCCGAGTCTCTAAACGGCCTGGTATGCTATACTTTATCAAATGGTTTTGTTTCATTGTATAGAAAACGGTCTATAAACTGGATGCTTATCAAACAGTTTGCTTCTTTATTCAATCTTCACTTCAACCACTCAAATGGTCTTCACACAAGCCACTCAAGCAAACAGTCTTCACATGATTTCATTCGGTCTTGCATGCTATTTTCTCCAAACGGTCTGCATTGTGTATTTTATCAAATGGTCTCGTGATGATCTCCTCAAATGGTCTTGATTGCCTTCATTCGGTCTTCACGCAAGTGACCAAACGGTCTGCAGTTCTGATGGGCAACCGGTCTTGCGATCAGCCTATCGGTCTCGCACAGGTCTAGGTGATCAAACAATCAGCAACATCAAACATTTTGAGACCGTTTGGTTGGTGGTGGCGTGGGTAGAGTAGCGAGGTGCTTTAGTGCGGCGTGACTGCTGGATGGAGAAGGCAACAGAGGTGTCGATGCTGCTGCTGGTGTGTCTGGCACTGAGGAAGGTAGCAAGGGCGCCCGACCTGGTTGTTGCAGGTGGGCAGTAGAGGGAAGAGAGGTGTTTGTGATGTAGGTTGTTGTAGGTGTAAGATGACGGGAGGAAGGAGCCGTGGTACAGGTGCTAGGGTTTGTAGGGAGGAAGAAGAAGAAGAAGAAGAGAAGCATGTAGAGGTGCAAATGGTTTAAGGGGTCTAAACGGTCTCGACGAGGTTGCTCAATCGGTCTTGAGAGACTGATAGGAAGAGAATGATAGGGTAGACCATTTGCCTAAATGAGTACAGGTCGTAGATCTAAGATCTGATGGAAAAGAGAGGTTAAATCCCAAACGGTCTTCAGGGTGGGATACTCTTCACGGTTTTAGGATCGTAGAGTTCTCACGGTATTGAGATCACAAGGGCTCTCTCGGTTTCCAAACTGTGAGAGCAACCCGTTAGAACAAGTGAAGATCATTTGGAGAGGTCCAGGGCTCAATATCGTTTAAGCAGGTGGAGGAAAATGGTTGATCAGTGATCAGATGGTAAAGAACAACTATTTCCCAAACGATCTGAAAACCAAATTAGATCCAAACAGTTTTGAGGTGGAGCAGTCCATTCGGTCTTGAGACTGAATGGATGAAACCGATTAGTCAAGACTGAATGGTCAAGACCGATTGGTCAGATCGTTTGGTGAGACTGAATGGTTGAAACCGAATGGCCATCACTAACGATGAGAGAGGGTAGATCAAGGGTGGGTCCCACTCATATGGAATTGATGTGAATGGTAGTTGATTGAGATGAAGATCGAATGATGGTGATTTTGTTGATCAGGGTTGAAAGGAGGTGGGTGCCAGCTGATTGTTTGATCTTATCAATACCTGCATAAAATTGATATAAACTCAGTTAAAACTTTGATAATCAAATCAATTAAGTAATTTTGCACTTTGTGATACATTTTAATATTTAATAAGTGAAATTGGATGTATTGAGTCAAAATGAGTCCAAGATGGCAAATGAATTTCATGATGAATATGCATTCATCAAAGGCATATAGTTGACCAACCATCATGTTGTGAGTTTCAGGCTAGACATCAGAAGGGGACACAAAAGATATACCTTCAGATTGTTCCCTATGACATACCATCAAAAGTCGTTAGAGCGCTACCGAAGGAAGTGTGGGTCCCACCCCGCATAAAGCAAGGAGTATAAGAACTAGGGGCTGATACTTGTACACACTGACATGTGGTTGGAGTAAAAGTAGAGAAGAGAGATTGAACCCTAACACTCTCTACTATACCTAACACCATCAGATGATGAACGCCCAAAACCTTCCAACATCATCCTTAATCCAAACATCATCTCCCACCATTGCCATCGGAAGGTAGAGACTCCCATGTGCTCTTCCAGAAATACAGATGATGTCAACATGGTCCAGATCATCAAGTTAGCAATATTATCAATGTGAGATCAAGCAATGAACCACTCATATGATGGAGGGATCAAAATAGATCATTGAACCATGACGATGATCCATAAGATCCTTTAGAAACTTTCTTTTCTTTCTTCCACTTTGAATTGACTTCAACTCTCTCTTGAGCTTGTGAAGATGACGATCATCATCAGAACGTGGTGCCTCTATTTTCCTTTTACCTTTGATTTAGACATTTGTGGTCTCTCTCTCATCTTAGCTCATTCGAGTTCAATTCTCAACCCCTCACTTTTCCTTCCATCTATGTTCTTCTCCACCTTCATTTCTAGAAACCTTTGGATTCTAAAGCCAACCACACCATTGATTTCTACATTTTGACCTTCGATCTCAACATGTGTATCTCAAACCATTCCATTCCTTACCCATTAGTTGATCTCAAGACCTTCTGCCTCCATGATTATTTAGTTTTAGAGGAATTATGCAAATCATCTGAAGCCATCAACTTTAAGACTCCTGAATTCATCATTTTAGAGATTTTTGTACCCACTAGTTTCTCACAAGGCCCATTTAATCTGTATCATATAAGACATCATAGCTCATACCTGGATATGCTCAACATCTCATGATTCCTACATGGTTAGCACTTTAGGATGAAAACACTAGCAGTATATAACATCACCATGCAATACAAGAGAAATGCATCCTTCCCATTATTAGGGTTAGGATTTACCATTCTAACCAGTTAGGGTTTTATATTCACATCATCACTATGTGATACAAGAGGAATACATCCTTCCCATGATTAGGGTTAGGGTTTCCCATTTCAAATCATATCATCACCCTTTATAAGGGTTAGGGTTTTCCCCTTATTAATCTATTGGGGTTTCAAGATCATATCATCACCCTTCATTAGGGTTAGGGTTTTCCCCTTATTAATCGATTAGGGATTCAGATTCATATTATAAAAGACCAAACCCTAATTCATACTCCATTCATACTAGGAGTATCAATGTTTCCTCATTAACATGATTATCATAAATGTAAAAGTTTTTCTCTCATCCTATCTAGGATGTTGACTACATCATACTCTATTAAATTGTCTCAATCCTTCTCTCAAGATACAATGGCCTACAATTAACACACTACATTAAACTCTTTATGTCTTAATGTATTACTTGACATAACACAATTCATGTGTTACTCCATAAAGTACATTGAATTGAGATGTTTCCATCATATTGGGTATAAAGGTGTGTACTTGACACCATATCATACTTCCATATCATTCTTGTGATGTATACTCATCACCATATCGTGCATCCATATTGGGCATGTGGTGTATCCTCATCACCATATCGTGTATAAGGTGTATTCCTCATTACCATATTGTACACCCATATGGGGTTGCCCAACATTTAGGGTTTGTCATCTCAAGTTAAAGGTACTCAGCTCCATATCGGATATGAGGTGAGTGCTTGACCTCATATCATGTATAAGGTGTATGCTTGATACCATATCGTGTACAAGGTTTGCACTTCATCATAATATCATGCATAAAGTATATGCTTCATCATGGTATCGTGTTAGTGCGATATTCACCTCACCATATCGGGTTTGCATATCGAGTTAGACCCTTATGCTCATACCTTTTCATACATTCATGGGATTAATCTATCATGTGTTGAGTGACAGGCTAGACAACTGGTTGAACCCTTCACAATCAACCCTTTACACAAAATGATAGGGGTGTGGGGTTCCAAGATATATCGGGTTTCATATCACCATCTAGGGTTTCAAGACCATATCGGGTTAGGGTGTATAATTGACACCATATCATGCATAAATTATATGGTTGACTTCATATCATGCACAAGGTGTATGCTTGACACCATATCATGCACAAGGTGTATGTATGTGTCACTTATATCACCCATGAGGTATAAACTCATCACTATATCGAGTTACCCATCATCTAGGGTTTGTCATATCAGGTTAGAGTATACACTTGACTCCAGGTCATACATAAGGTGTATTCTTGACCTCATATCGTACACATGGTTTATGCTTGACACCATATCATGCACAACGTGTATACCTCATCATCAAGTCGTATATAAGATATATGCATTCTCATTGTATTGTGCTAGGGTTATGTTCACCTCACCATATCGGGTTTGAGGTGCTTCAACCCAATATCGGGTTGGGCCATGATGATGTCACCATCATTAAGCTCAAAACCTTTGTTATTACTGTACTAGTTCATGTAAAACAGTCCTAAACAACTTATAGAACTCAAGGGATCATCAATTACTCAAGAGAATTTGAAATTGAAAGTAGATCAACAAGTTCAACAGAATTAAAGGTGAATAATAACAATATTGGGTTCAAGTTATATAACCCACCTTAAGAACAACTTCAAAACTCCAAGATCCAAATATTCAAATTCCAAAGGTTGAAGATGAGATTATCAAAGGTCCATGACTTGAGCTCCTCATCACAATGCACGATACCTCATCACTTGTGGTCGATATCCCTCACTTGTGGCCAATATCCCTTCACTTGGTCGATATCACTTTTCTATGGCCAATATCAAGGCTCTATGCACGATACCCTTTCACCTATGCACGATACCAAGACACTATGAACAATATATAAGATCAATAGGGTGATAAATTTCCAAAAATTTCACTAATAGGTGAAATGAGTAGTATATATACTTGAGGTTCATGAAAAAGTGTGTATATGAGGTGTCATCATTTTAAGTTACTAGGTGCCACATGTCCATGGATGGTTGACACATGTACATGCATGCACTCACATTTATCTTGACATGCAAAAACTTGAGTATTATATAGAGTTGATATTCCGGCCATCACTTTTCTTGTTGGATAAGATATCTCACCTCAATCACCACTTTATTCACAACCCGATACAAATTTTTCAAGGAAGTTGTACACTTCACCTCCTTGACGTGATTTTCCCATCATGGACTTTTCCAAGATCTCACAAACTGATATGAGACTCCCTCTATGGCTCTTTGTCCAATAGGCACTCCATATATAAGCTTTACAACTTGATACAACTCAAATTAGGATTTCATATTCAACCCTTTCTTGGTCTTTTCATCACCAAGAGTGCCATCACTCAAGTATGATTCGACCATGGTGTCTCCTTCTTTATCTCTCCTGTAAAGGATACATAGAGGAATTATGAACACTCTAGATATGGTAATTTTCATATCAACCCTACATTTTGGGTAAATTACAATTTGTACCAAAATTGGTACACAAGGCACTAGCATTATTCAAACAAGTTCAAACTTGGAATTTAGGCTTTCCACAAGCCACCACCTAGCATCATTATCTCTATCTTATGGTAAAACACATGAGTTACATTCAACATGTGACATATTGAAATATAACCCCTTGTCTTGGGTAAATTGCATTTTGGTCCAAAATAAGAGAACATTGCTCAAACATTATTCAAACAGGACCAAACTTGTAACATAAGTTTTTCACCTGCTAACAAAACACTTTAGAGAATTATATTAAAGTTCTAAGAAACTTATTTAAGCCTAACAAATAGGGTTAGCCCTAAACCCAGGCCAGGGATGTTACACCTAACCAATAACTCTATCCCCAAGTACACATTTGGAAATACATACATCATGAAAGAGGAAACAACTACCCCTTCTAGTACTCAAATCCCCTCTTGAGATCAAAAGAGGCTTGGCAACCCAGACATATTTTAAATCATACAACACTAAGCCTTGTGAGAAATAATAAAAGACAAGTGTGAACACAATAATGAAAACTATGACCCATAGATGTTGAAGGGATCGACCGACCGATATATGACTACACTTAAGATTGCAGACATGTCACGTCCGGTAGTAAATATTGGAAGCAAAAATATTACCCACCTGGAATTGAAGGGTGATCTCACATAGTCTCCTGATACTACATTAGTACTAATAGTTGGGCAACATTGTATCTACAACAATATCCATGGTTGAGTGACTCTAATAAAGACAAAATACAACACAACCTTATCCCACCCCATCAAAGGTAGTTAGAGTACCCCCAAAAAGGTTTGTTTTGAAAGTTACCTCTAGCAAGAAAATTGCACAATTAGGGCTAGGAAACAAGATCTTGAATATATCATGAAGGTGAAACCCTTTCTCAATGAATGTTGTAATAGATAAAAAGAGTCACTCTACTCTAGACCTACAAGAATGAAATCCAAGATTACATGAGAAGACCAAGTAGTGACACAAATATGTTGAACTAAAGATGGCTTAAGTACATGTTTAATCAAAAATTCTCTAAATGAATGAAGAGATTTGTGGTCATTCAATGCTTTGATTCTATTTATTATCTTGAGGAGATTTTGGGGGAGGGGTTGATAACATCTAATTTTGTGGATGTTGTATTCCTACTTTTGTATTTAATTTCCTTCCTTTGTGTGATCTATTTATAACTTTCTTACATTTTCTTTGTAATTTTCCTTTTTGCCTTGATTAGAGAGTGACTACTTCCTTTGTGCATAAAAACCATTAAACGATGTCCCTATCACATCTGTTGATGGCCTTGGACAAAGAATCCACTTGTAGTAGGCCCTCTGTCGAATTGATGGCCACATCAAAATTTGCTTTTGAAGGAGGGACAAAAGCCTCACTAACTGAAGTAAAAATTGGGATCCTCTCACAATGTTTGTGAACCCTATGAGTTGAAGGGTTGCCTATCGAAGGCCTTCCACAACGGATGATGTGAACCATCCATAAATTAAAGGCACAGACACACTAGACACCTACCGAAGAATGAGCTGAAGGATCACACCTTGATGGCTTGGCTGGGAGCATGGATATCGAAGACTCTGCTAGACTTCCACCTTCATAAGGCTCTACATACCACATCTGTCGAAGGCTCAACAGGATGCCAAAACAATTGGCTCCATAGTTGGCTATGTATTGATGGCAAAGCTGAGTATGACCACCGCCATGTTTGTTGAGCTCGTGCCCCAGGGCATGTGCCTGAGGGGACTTGGTGTGCACAAAAATCTCATCCATGATAACCTCTAGGCCTACACTAGACTCTATAAATAGCACAACCCATGCTAATAAAATGGGGTCACTCATCACTCACTTGGAGGAAAAAACATTGTTGCCACCTCTACTTGCCATCAACCTTTGATCATAGCCATCACTTTGTAGCATCCAAGGATAAAAGTCCAAGGTTCCAGTGTACCTTTACCACCCCTAAATAGTTCCTAAGGCCTTATTTTAGATAATAAGGACTACGAAGTCAACATATATGGTCCACCACACAATCACTATCATAGGAGTTGAGAATGAGGTCTTACCCTTGATTTAGTACCCTTCCTCTGACTATTGTATTTGGGTCTTCCTTCTCTTACTCTCCCTATGTTCATACTTCCATTTCATTTCTATTTTTTTCATATTCCTAGCTCTCATTTTGTTGCAATTCCTCCATGTTACTCATCACCATGAGTGATTAGTCCTTTATATTGGGTTGGGTGTAGTCACTAAGGTTGTTCCAACATGTAAATACTTATATCCATTGATATATATACACTTGGTAATATATATCTTCATATGATTGTTTCTAATGATTCACCTACAGGATTAGATACCATCTTGTATTGTTTGATTGTTAATGCCTAGAGAGAGGAGTATTAATCAATATCAAAGAGTTATGGAGTAGCATGAATTCATGAAAATGTTGGAATGATACAAATAATGATGATATGGTTTTATGCTTATTGTTTATTTTTCATCTCAAGAGAGAGACAATCTTATAATCTAGATCTACCCTAAGCTCTATATAGGAGGGAATAGACATTGTTTATGGTTGCTTGTAAACATGATAAGGGTATACAATAAGTATATACTTTGCAATTTTGTGAGATGTCTTGTTTCATTGAACCCAATCCAAGTTCCATCCATCCATATATTATAGTGCACCCTTAAATATTTGTGTTCCATCTTTGTTTATTTTAATTGTTCTTTACTTTACTTTTCCTTGTTTTCATTAACCTTTTTGTTTGGTTATCATTGTCCCATAAGGAGAAATTCTACTAAGGTTTTAGATTCTTTACATTTACCACCCTTGTCCCTGAGATCGAACCCATCTACTACATAAGGCCTCATTATTAATGTTGCGAGCATTAAAGTATTAGGTTACAAAATTTAAGGCCAATTACTCTAGATCCATTCCTTTTTAGATGTGAGATTTTAGGCGATCAATAGTTATTTGCAACTAGAAAGAAGCATAATCAAATCAATGATTTAGGATGTAGCTTTAGTATCATGTAAATTACCCAAGTAGATAAGGGCCATTACATTTCCATGTTGTATAGATAATTATTTTTTGCATGAATGTAGTCACTATGAATCTACCAAACTCATCATTTTCAAACATATTGGCAAAATGTTGTCTTCATGGTCTTCTAGTAGCATCCCACTCATAGTATCTTATGTGTGATATTAAGTGACTTGTGTATGTGCCACATGATCCTCTATGGACCTCTTTTATCCAAGCCACATACTTAGTCTAAATGACACAACTGAAGAACATTTGAATATTTAACTAGTGACACAGATGTCCCTCTTCTAGGATGTCTTACATGTCATGTCACTTAAGTGCTTGTTGGTCTCTTCTAGGGAGTCCTATAGGGATAGCTTGTACATGCATTAATGTAATAAAACTAGGTTTTTTTTGTTTTATTGTTAATGATCATGCATCGAGTCAATCCAGAGGTTGTTCAAAGTTTAAAGGAAAATATTTGGGTACATTGGATGTCAACCCATGAGACGAGTCTATACAAAGCGTCGATGAAGGAGTTGAGATCTTATTTAATGAAGTTGAAGGAT
This sequence comes from Alisma plantago-aquatica, assembly GCA_963693085.1. NCBI lineage: Eukaryota > Viridiplantae > Streptophyta > Magnoliopsida > Alismatales > Alismataceae > Alisma > Alisma plantago-aquatica. Next base: position 1,776,516,694 of record OY856409.1, read on the forward strand.
AATTGTTTGAATTCTGAAGGAATAGAGCATAAATACTCTATATAGGATATTCGATTTTTATGGTTGGTTCTCCAATGGTTTTGTACCTATGAGATAAAAAATGAGAGAGTTATTATTGAAGGTTTCATGTCACTTTCTTCTTGGAATCTTGGATTCCTAGTATGTGTGCATCGTATCCAATAATGTTTTACTTGTGTTGGACTCTAGTTGTTGCACCATAAGAATTTGTTCCTTGTGTAGGTATTGAAGGACCACTATAATCTATATTGTTTTATAATTGAGGGCTCTATACAATAAGATCATAAAAAAATTCATTAAGGGGTAGTGATATTTGGCGAGTCAATGATAATGATGTATTTTTTAGAAATCCCATACTCATGTACATGTTATTTCATAAGTAAAAAATTTCTCAATGTTCTACAAATTCTTTGAATTGACAACCACGATATAGGATAATAAGTGATGTCAAACTTAGATACAATCACTTGACATTTTGTATAGCACCCAGTGAGTGGATGTCGTTCATGCAAGTAGAAAAATGTATCAAGTATTGGAATAAGTCGAAGTGAATATACAATTAGGTAGTTAACTAGATTCAATTTCACATCCATGCAATCATTTTATATCGATGTATCATGCTTTTTTGTCATTATATATGTTGGGAAGGTATAATATTGAATGTTCACCATTGGTCATTGATTGAATAAGAACCCCTCCCATCTATGTTTCACCGTCAAATAGTCAAATGGTGAGAGGATGTCCTAGAACTATAGGCTTTAGAAGTGGTGACCTTTAGAGGTAGTACATAAACTTTTGGAATGCCTCTTTACATTCTTAATTTCATCCAACATCACATTTTTTCTTCAATAATAAAAAACGTTTGCCCACATATTGTTTTAAAAGTGGTAGCAAAGAATCTAATATATTAGAGACTATTGAGCAAGCCCATAACTCCTTTTCAGTCTTCTGACAAATTTCTTTGATGGTGAATGTATTTCCATGATCTAGTTTGGTTCCTCTTTGGATAACAATTCATCCTAGGAGATCACTATTATTGGTTTTTGGTGGGATAAGTGCAACATAAATAAAAAAATTCCCAACAAGCTTCATTATATTAAATAAATAGATGGGACATCAAGCTTATCTTGGATCACACAAGTTGTCCAAGTACTATATGTTTGTTATGTATGCCCAGAAAGCCAATCATGTGATGATTGTAATGGCATATCATGTACAAATGATTTGATTATTAATAAAAGGCAAGATTCCAAATTATTATATTTAATTCAATTTAGAGATAATGATGTTACATTATAAATGTCTATGAAGTTATATTACTCAATGAAGTATGTATTCAAGTTACTATCCTTGTGGATTATATCATACAAATGTTTAGAGTAAATATACATATTCTCATTATGTTCCTGATCGGTTGTCATTGTGAAAGGTTGATAGACAACAATGACAAATAAGATGAGAGTGTGAGTTGGTTGATGACTAAATCTCATTAGTCATCATATGGAAGTATCAAACCAAGCACATAGATACATGTTAGAGAATAGTGTATTGGATAGACCCACCATGAGACTAACACTTGGAAGCCATCATCATGGAAGTCATAGTCAGATCTCACAATGATGGTGATGGTTGTGGTTCTTAGACTTGAAATCACTACACTCAACACATGTTGTTGGGTTCACTTTGACATCATCAAACATAGTCCTAAAACATGGGTTGTTATAACAATGATGATTGGGTGGCTTTGATACATGGGGATTGATTGTGAATGATAGGCATGGGATTTGTACCTTCTGCTGGAGTGTGATGTCCTAGGCCTCTTGATAAGCGAGATTGAGAAAAGCATGACCATGCATATGTGAGTCAATATGTGATATTAAGCTTACATATATCTCAGACAGTTTGCTCTTGGTTCAAGAAACAAGATTGAATAATAATGAGGGTGATTTCTCCATGCCTCTAGTTCAATCTTGACATCAGTGACAAAGGAACTATATAAACACTGCAACACCATACATAGATTGTAGGTTGAAGTTGTTCTCCAACTTTACCATTTACTTGGGTAACAATGATGTGCGACAAGGCACCAGTCTTTGCTAGTGATGTCATAATCTGTTATGGACATTCACTGCCAATGTGATATGGAACCTATAGGGTCAAATACATAGAAACTCATCTAGAAGAGGAGTTTGATCTTGAATGATAATTTAATTAAGTACTAAAGTGTTTAGGTACTCAATTCACACAATAGATTGAGGGATTGGCCGACTGAACTGCAAAATGATTATCTCATTGGGTGAGACATCTGTTTGGGCAACCAGACAGGTATCTCAAGTGTCGAGATGGTCATTTGGGTTGTCAAGAAGATTAGAAATTGAATTGGCTTAGTTTTTCCCTATGAACCAATCAGCTCAACTCGAACTCACCAGAAGGTCATCTGGGAGAGTGAGATGGGTGTCTCTCTTGTGTTAGACATCCCGGTTGGGAAACACAAAATTTATGGGGTTTTCCCAAACTCATTTCAATTACACATACTTGGAGCAAAAGTACATTAATGTATGACATTAATTAGGATACAATTTGCCAATTCAAATCTGAATGGGAAAGCACAAAACGACCATCTCACTTAGCCAGATGACCGTCTCACACCCCAGATGACCATTTTTCTTAGCGAAACTAATGTACCACATGCGAGACGACCATATCACTTGGCGAGATGACCGTTTCATCTAATGCAAGTTGAGAAACTTCTAGAAAAGTTGTGAAAATTCAAGATCTACTTGTCCGTATCACTCCCACTATAGTCTCGCATTGGTTGGAGACTTAGAACCATGACCCTAACCCCTCCTATATATAGAGGGATATTGGGGGCTTCCCAAAGTACAAGTACAACACAAACAACTGAGAATCAATTCCTCTGACAATTGTTATCCTATCTGGTTCTAGTAACCACGAGACCCCAACAAGTCCTATCCGAAAAGGGAGGGACTGCTACAGGAGAGAACAACTGAGAGTTGTTGTTGTAGGAGAGAAAGTCGGTGACTAGTACACTGACCGAGAGGGACAAATCCTTCTTGTCCAGTCCAACAGGACGATATGAGTTCTAGGCGGTCCATGCGGACTATCATATAGGTAGGAATCCATTGTTTGCCGCTTGGAGGATAATGTCAACCAATGGCCCGTGACAAGAGGAGCTGTCGAAGAAGATGACATTCATGACTACAGTCTGTGGTTCAAACCAGGACGTGCAGCAGTCATACGAGTCTGAGTACAACTAGGATAGAGAGTTGCGCATCTTCAACGATGAGGATTGTCACTGGACTTGCTCTAGGACCAAGTATATCCCATAAACGATCCTTCATGCGTTACAGTTGTTGACACAATCTACTATTATGGGGAATATGGTAATAAAATTTTAAATTTCACTGCCTGCTCTGTACCATATTTTCCATACACTGTACATGTCTTATGTTAGTGTAAAACTTAACACTTATGAGTCAACATCCAAAGTTATTTGATTGTTGTTGATGTTGTTTCCTTCTTGTCATTGTAATAAAACCTTATCTTATCCTTTTAGAAGTTGATTGTCCTAACCTACACAAGGGCCTTGGACTATGCACCATTCATGTAGATGTGGAAACTCTTGGTTCACTTCCTTATCCATCAAATGAAAGCAGAATTGGGAATTGTCGACATGCTAGCATTTCATATGTTTCATCACGTCCTAGATTAGCTTGTTGTCCTTGGCGTGAGATTTTCTCAAAGAGGAAGAACTTTTAAAAAACTATGTCTCAAAATGTGTGTCTCCTTTTGGAAATCCACTCGTTTCTATACATCAGTCATGAGTTTGTATTTTCCAAAAATCAAGTTCGGCTCCTAATTACAATACAAAATGAATCTTGGTTTGGAAACTCTAACTAATTTCTAGTCACCTGGTTCCTTTATCTACTTGACCAATTGGGTAGCATATTTAATCAACCAATTGTATTGTCCTTACTCAATTTAAATGAAAAAACCAATTTAAATGAAAAAACCAATTATAGTATCAATTTTGCATTGTTCTTTCTTAACTTGTGTCAAATTGACCAAATAGGACATTTTGTCAACCAACTGGATAGGAAATTTTGGGAAATCTGGGTGATAGACTAGGTAGCAGAAAAAAATATTTATTGTTGTATTCTCTAATTATATAGATCATGTCAACAATAATGTATCTAGAAAACAAGGTATGCAAAAAATATACCTAATCCTAGAGAAAGTCCAACAACTAATCCTTATAGCTACATGTTTCTTCTTCAAGCATCACTTGAGAAGTCATCAATAATGTCCTACTAGTGAAGCACCACAGACAACGGTTGATGATGTCCTCCTAGATGGTGGCAATAGCCTCCATGCATGTACATAATCCATGCGAACCACTGGGAACTCTATGTTGCACTGCCAGAGCCAAAGAGAAGGACTTGTCCCTTTGAACGTCAACTTGCTAGTGTTGATTCACTTTGTTATGTTATCTCACCCTTATTGTCTCTCCCTTTTATGGGTAGAACTTACTTGGTCTCTTTAGTTACCACAACTAGAGAGGACAATAGTTGTTAGAGCTTATTGTTGTGTCTATAAAATCCTAGACTATCCCTCTTTATCTAGGATGGTTAGGGTCAGGGTTTCCAATTCATCACAGAGTCAAAGAGATGAGATTTCATGAATTTTCTAGAAGTTGTGAATGATGAAACGATCAATTCACTCTTGAACTAACCCGTTCACCTACAAAATGGTTGGTTCAACACTTTAACCAGTCAGTTCACTTATGAAATGGTCTATTCACAATATTTCCTATTCATATACTTATTTGACGATTAATGCACAACATCACATTGAAATCAATCCTTGATCCAATCTTATTGATCCTTGAATTGGGAAATTCACAAATTGAACTAGTCATTTTAGACCCTGAACTGACCGACTCACTAATTAAACCAGTCAGTTCATGTCCCGATTTAGGCAATGTTGAGCCTATGTTGTTTAAATTGACCTAACACTTGATACAATTGGTTCAACACTTGATGTGACAACTATTATTTAAGGATAAAAATCATCATGAAAAACCATGCGGAAATAATCATTAACAGTGAATTACCAAAAATCACTAAAAATTAGAACCATTTTTTTCACAAAGATCCACTGCCAGGAACTTATCACAAAAAAGGCCCAAGGCCATATTTACATGTGCATCATTGTTAGCTTATACATCCCTTCATATAACAAGGATATAAGATAGCAGTTTCTTTACCAAAACATAAACAAAAGCAACATCATACATCAAGGCATTTCTAGCCAAAATCTGAGATTGATCATAAAATCAGATATGAAAACTATCTTTCAAGGAACTGAGAGTACAGGGACGACACATAGGACTCTATTCTACTAGTCACATAACAGCACACTCAACATGAGCTGTTACTACTATTCCTATTGTTACTGCCCGCTCTCAGCTATACGATCACTATCTTCTTGTCCATGTCAACCTAAAAAGTTGTGGAACCCACAGGGTGAGACAACAAGTTCTACCGAGTGATATAACTCTCTACTAATAGTATTATTATTATCATAGTTAAACGTTTATGAAAGAGAGAAGAAGAAACCTATATTGATTTAAACAAGTATCACTACTGATTACATGCAAAGTAAAGCAGTCTCATCATCTTACTAATTCAAATATTTACAACTGAGCAATAGAACATCTAATCACTTTTAAAAGGAATATGAAGAACATGTATAATAGTTACAAACTAAACACAATAGAATAAAATCAAGGATTCAACCAATATTTCTGTATTTGATCCTTAAAAAAATATTCTACACAGCTAATTACATCTTTACACACTCCTTCTTATGCCCTACAGAGATGAGAATATACCTTTCATCTCCAACAGACCATTGTGAAGTAAAGCATCAGTGCCATCTAGGTCTATGGAAGAGCCGAAATCCATGACCTCATGTTCCCCGATCAGTACCAAAGTGGCAGTGACATATGAGTCATTCTACATTTTAGCTAACCTGGCATATAGAGGCTCTTCTCTATAGAGATACAGCGTGTAGCATGTTCTCTATTTAGGATATGACCTTTAGTCAATCCTGCTTATATATATTTGAGTCATTGCCACAACCATACTCTTCATTTTGTATTAGAGCTACGTCCTCAATGAGACTATTTAAGGAAATGGCTCGATGACAATCCTGTGAATTTAGGATACAACTTATACCCTGCATATTCAACAATATGCGCTCTGAGTTAAACTCGTGTCACCATTCAACAAGTTTTGACACCGAATGGATCTATGGCCAAGGAAACTACATTTTTAGTTCAAGTTCACTTGATAGGTTAAGTGCATTACAACATATTTTAGCATCAATTAAGTTACAAGCATTAACTATTGGTAATTACTACCAAGGAAAGCATGATACATATCTCAAGAAATCTGGTATCAATTGGAATATATCTTGTTATTCTCTTTTGGGATCTCAATCCCTTAAGCATACTATTGGGAATCTCATCCCTTTAATATTTTCATCATCATGATCACAAGTTTTGAGTATCAAACCCTTATTTCATCTTTGAATAGTGTCACCTCTTATCAGGCAACAATCATCTCTAGGTCATCAGACCAATATAACTAATTATCACATGCTACGTGGTTTAAATCTTCTTAGTTCATTATTGAACAATGTTACCTCTCATTAGGAAACCACCAACTCTATATCATAAGACCCACATAAACATTGCACATGTTGTTCAGGTATTTCACATGGCTCACTAGGCCCATTCAATCTATATAATTTCACATCACCATAGCCCATAATTGGATATGCTTATCATCTCAAAACACTTGCATGATTAGGGTCTTATGATAAAAGAGATATCAATTTAAATATTAGCACCATATTGTAAAAGAATAACCCCTTAATCAATTACAAATATAATAAAATGAAATGTATATCATATTGTCTAAGATTCTTTAATAGTTAGAACACTTCTGTGTTACCCTATCAGTTTCATCATAGGATATTAATCCTTTGAACTCACCATTGAGTACCACATCACCTTCTAAGAAATTATGTTTTTTTCCAGGTCATAAAACCTATATACCTTTTTTCCATGAAACTATTATTCCATAGGTCTCATGAGAAATAATCAAGCTATAATAGATTATAACCACTATATCCCTCATTTGGGTATATCCATAAGGCATTCGTGGTTAAGATTTCATTATCGTAATCACTGGTTATTATCATCATACCATTTCAAGTTACATTCCATCTTGTGATTAGTGTTATGGTTTCTCTATTCAACTGATTAGGGTCTTCAGGGTTATATTCAATTAGTAAACCTAGACCATAACTCCTTATCTCTAGGAGCTTATATTATCATTTTTACATTAAATTTGTATCACAGATAATCACTTGATCAATTCCAACCCTCTCATAATTAGGGATAGGACTTTTATTTTAACCGATTAGAGTCTAAAGGGTTTTATTCACCAACCAAACTCTAATTCATAACTCCTCAAATCTAGGAGTTTAGTTCATTGCTATAAGCATTCAATCATACTTGATTACTCTCATCAATTATAATTAATTGATTATCAACATAAGGTATTACCTTTCTCATATGAGTCGTACAAGCTTTCTCTTTCTTTCTTACTAGGATATTATATTCAACTTTAACTTATTGTATAGACTTGACCTTCTTTAGGGTATACTGGCCTACATTTTTCAAAGTATATCCACCTCATTATTGTATAGTGTATTCATTAATTATATTTAAGATGTATCAGTCTACACTCATCAAGGTGTGTTGGCCTAGGTGTATCATCCTACACGTTACACTTTGTGTCGGCCGAGACACATGTGTCTGTGTCGGCCAAAGTACCATTACTTGTATCAGCCAAGGCATGTCAATTGCTATCGGTTTAGAGATGCTAGAGAAGGTATATCAGCTATAGTGTGCATTGTGGTATCAGTCACCCTATCTCTTTGTGTATCGGCCACATCAACCCATTGTATATTAGCCATATCAACCTATTGTATATTGGCCATATCAACTCATTGTGTATATTGGCCACACCATCTACTTAGGGTATTTTCCACTCAACAAACTAGTGTGTTGGCCTCATTATCTTATAGGGTATCTACCTAGGTTATCCCTTTGAGTATCGACCCCTCAATTTACTAAATTATCAGCTACACCATCAACTAGTGTATCGACCACATAACTCATTATGGGATATCGGCCTCTAGGGTTAGAGTTGTAACGGGTGAACTCTTGTTCAACACCTTAGTTCTCTCACCTATTGACCTCACCATTACTTGGTGTATCATCCAAGGATTCAAAGAGTATATTGTCCCCATATTTACATGATGTATCAGGCTAGAGGGTGTCGGATTGTGAGTGTATCAAATTGGAGTTAGGCTTGGCCATGTTGGCCTCCACACTGAACGAAGACATCATAGTTTGATATTCCATCTTCACTAGATTTCTCATGGTCATAGAAAACTAGTGACTTGGAGACATATCATTCTTAGAGAATCTAACATATTGGCCTATCAATCAACATATAATTTTAGAGTATCACAAGTCTTATTGGTCATCCATGTGGTGGTGAAAGTATATGTATCGACTTGGCTACCTTCTAGATATAGCCTGCCTTATTTTTACCATTATGTGAAAGGTTAAACCATTAAGAGGAAAATAGTTCTACTCATGTCACAAACCAAAAGGATAGGAGTTCATGTGTATACTCTTGTATCGGGTTAGGGTTTTTCACAAACCAATATTGGTTTATGCATATCAGTTTCATCATCTTAAAGCTCAAACTCTTCACCCATTACTACTCTAGTTCATGGACAACAAACCTATATATCCATTAGAACTCATAGAACCATCATTTAATCAAGGAAAATCGAAATAGAAAAAGAATCACCAAGTATTGCATGATAGAAGGTGAATAATAATAAAGTTGAGTTCAAGTTATATAACCCGCCTCAAGATCTTCAAGCTCCAAAGATCCACATTTCCAAGGTTGAAGATGATTTATCAAGAGTCTAAGACTTGATCATAACACCTCTATTTGAAAGTGAGACACCATAGTAAGGAACTTGGTGAAGAAGGATAGAAAGAAAGAATCATGGTTTGAGAAGCATAGCTCATTCAAGGTAGGAGATAACCATGGCTTTATCTTGGGCAAGTTTCTCAGCCTTTTATCTTCCTACTTAAGCTCCTAGGGTCGTCCACTAAGCAAGATATGGTACAGGAGTCAAAAGGTTTACTAGGAGGTGAAATGAGAGGTATATATAGTTGAGGCTCATGAAAGAGAGTATGTGTGAGGTGTCATCACCATATATACATGAGTAACACGTGTCCATGCATGGTGACACCATGCAAACTCATTTATCTGGACATGTAAAACTCTTGTGGATAAACCAATGTTAAGGTATCAACCATTGGGTAGCTTCCTTGACAAGATATCACAACTTGTCATCACTTTGTGTACAAACCGATACCACTTTTGCAAGGAAGTCTCAAACCAATAGGCTTCACCTATTTCAGGTTATTATCCCAACATTAATGCTTCAAAAAGTTTCCAAACCGATAGGGAACATCCTCTATGGTTTATAAACCAATATACACCCCCATATGCCCTTCCCAATTCGACACAACCTCATCTAGGGTTCAAGATACTCAACATTCTATGGTTCTAACATCACCAAGAGTGTTATCACTTAACCAAGATGCAAACAAGGCACCGCCTTATATATCTCTCCTCTAGATGATACCAATAGATAGTAGAAAAACTCTATGTGTGGTAAATTGCACTTCAACCCCATATATTGGGTAAGTTGCATGTTGCACCAAAACTAGCACATAAAGCACAAGCATCAACCATACAAGCTCAATCTTGGAATTTAGGCTTTCCAAAAGGTGCCCCTTATCATCATTCTCTCTCTATTATGATACTAAAGTACTAAGGGAACACCCATCATGTGAAATATTGCAAGATAATCCCTTATCTTGGGTAATTTGCACTTTGGTCTAAAACAAGCAAACATTGCTCAAACAACATTCTAATAGGACCAAACTTGAAACTTAAACTCTTATTAAGTCTTAATTACTTTTAGAAATATTAAAATAAGGTTCTAATCATCTTATACAGGCAAAAAATCCAAAACTATTCCAAAACCCAAGTCATGGTCATTACACTTGAACTGGTTGGTTCACGGTCCAGTCAGTCAATTTCTAGCTATTGTTGTGAATTGCATACCTAAAATCATTCATGAATAAACTCATGTTCTAGGTTCATCCTATTCTTGTGACCCTATAGGTCCCAATTTACCTTGGTAGTGAATGTCTATAACCAATTTATGACATCACACACAATGAGCAATATCTATCAACAAATCATTTCTACCCAAGTAATTGGAAAGTTAGAGAACAACTTCGACCTAGAATCCATGATCAATGTTACTATGATGGTATAGTTCCTTTGTCTATGATATCCATATTGAACTCGAGGTATGGAATCATAATCCTCTCAAAATTTAATCCATGTTCCTTAAACTAGAGAAGAATGTATGAGATGCATGCGATCTCACAAATCACATATTGAGTCACACGAGTATGGACATACATTTCTCAGTCTCTCTTATTAAGTGGTGTGGATAGAAATCTTATATAGTAGGGACAAATGCTATCTACATGACTGATATCGATCCCCATGTGTCACAATGTACCCAAGCACCACCTTTCTGGAAACCCTTATTCAAGGTCACGTTGGATGATGTCAAAATACAAAGAACAACATGTGATGAGTGTAGTGACTTTAGGTCAAAGAACCAAAATCACCACTACTACTATGAGAGTTGATTATGACTACCATCCCATTCTCTTCATGTATTACTCTAATGGTAGGTCTTTCCAACGAACTATTCTTTAACATGTACCTCTGTTCCTGACTTGATATCACATATCATTACTAATGAGACTTTTTCATCAGTCATAACACACTCTAGTCTTATGTATTAGTATTGTCTATTTTTCTTATAGTACTATCTGACTAGGGACATAACAATAATGTATGTACTTCTATCATACATACGATCTCATTGTTCAGATCCTCAACCTAAAGACATTTGTCATCGAGTAACACCATTCTTTAGACATATATTATATTTGTGTCATCGTCTCATGATTGAGACAAACAAAATACATGTAATTACCTTTATCAGTATCAAATCAAGTATAGATGTCCCATTACAATCACCATATGATTTGCTCTATGGTCATACATACCAACATGAAATAGACATACATCCTTTGAAATTGTTCTACCTATACGTTTGATTGTGAATATCAATTCACTTGTGGATCCTTATGAATATGACCTTGTAGAATTCAAATTGCATTGGTAGTTATGTCAAGCACCTCACAAGAAAATAACAATATTTACCAACACATCATTTCTTTCCAAGTCATTTGAATAAGTTGACAACAAACTAACATGTAAGTGACCAATGTTAGAATGACTATACAATCCCTTTGTCACAAATTTCTAGTTGGAACATGAGGCATGGAATCAACATCCTCTTAACATTGAATCTGTGTTTCTACAACATACTATTGAGGTTTTGTGAGATCCATGTCATATATTGACTCACGTGAGAATGGTCATGCATTTTAGTCCACTTATCAAGTTACCAAGACATCACTCCAACATTGGGACGAATTCCATATACATCACTTGCAATAATCTAAAAGTGTCACATTGCATCCAAGATCCACCTTTATCTCAAATCAGAGTCATTCCATGTAGTATTAAAGTACATAGTCACAATTGTTACATTTTTATATGACTCTAAGTCTCATACTTCTCTGACATGGGTTTCATGTGTCAATCTTAAAGTGGGTCTCTCTAGTACAATTTGTTTGCTAACAAGTATCCATGTATCTATATTTATATTTAATATCATGAAGACATTATCATAATGTCTAATACATACTAGTCTTATACATTATTGTAATATTATTATATGTACAATAATAAATTAATAGGGACATAACAAGAATGATTGTAATTTTATAGATTATCTCATGTTCAAGAGCTCAAACCATATCATATGTCATCAAGTAAAAACATCCTTATGATATTAAAATGTTTATTCATTATCTCAATATACAAACAAACATAATAAGTAGAATTGGCTATTATTAATAATCAAAGCACCATTGTTTATCCCTCTTAAAAGAATTACATGATGGCTCTCACAACATACATGCAACAATCTGCCAATTACACTAGAGTCAATCACTCATGACTCATATTTTAAGTGATCTATCATGACCATCATGCTTATATAATGAAAGCTTTTTTGTGAAGAGATTAACAACAATTCTTTCAGTTGGTAGTATGTAAATATATGCATCTCCTTGTTGTATGAACTCTTATATAAGGTGGTATTATCGTAGTATGTGACTGGAATGCAAATGTAACATGGTTTCCTTAGCCTATGAAATGGAACAATTGTTGTCCGCAAAGACATATTGTATCTTCAACGGTTGGATTTAGCCAAGGTTCATTAAAGAACTTCTTGACCATACCTCTTCCTTATATTCATATGATGCTGGAATATACTTAGCTCTATGAGAAATCAACCATTGCATCTTGCATTGAATTCTTCTATACTACAAACCATTTATTTGGGTAAAAAAGAATCTTGTTTGGGATCAATAGTCATCCTAGATGATTTGGAATCTTGCATCATTGTAACCCTTGAAGTGGTAGATTATAGAACAAAAAAAAATCACCTTGGGGAAAGTACCCAAGTTTTTACCTAATCTAATTTTCACTATTCACCACCTTGAAGGGGACATTTTTTATTGCAACATATGTTTAGGATCAAATTCAAAGGACAACATTAATAAAAATAAAGTGAACTTTGAGCCTGATTAAGAGAAAATAATTAATGATGATACTTTTTGAAGATTTTTTTTGACAAAATTAACTAAGAATTATATAAAAATTAAAGTATGCTAAAAATGATTATTACTCTACGATAAATTACCATGGGGAAGGGTTCACCGCCACCCTATGGAATATTTCTAATCTTAACATCATTCATTGAATTGAATAAAGGATTGTGGATAAAGGATTTTGCATGCTTCCAGAGTATGAAATCCACATTGCTTTATCTCTCCTTAGGCATGATGTCTCATTATCTACAAATCCTTAATTTTCCTCTCGGGTTAATGCCCTTCCATGATGTAATTTGGGGTTCAATGACATCACTTTGTGTTCTAATCATATATTTAAGGTTACTACATCTAGAATTATAATAATTATGTGAGATTGATGATCAGGCTATAAATAAGACATTAAACAATTTATTATCAAACTAGATGTTCATGTAAATAACAATTAACAATTTAGAAATAGTATATGGGAAAAAGGCTAATTCCTGTGTCTGAGTAAAATTTAAACTTTGTAATGATGTTCATAATACAATGAGACAGCGAGAAGAAGAATTTCATGGAGAAGATAGTGTGGTGGAAGATAAGATCAGTGGTCTTGTCAAATCTCTTCGAACTATAACTGCAATATCCATTCACGTCCCCCAATAGTGCATGTCTTCATGTCAAGCTCCATCTATGGCTCTCTTTGGTGGAAGATTTAATTGTGGATGGGTGATAATACATCATGAACCCTTTCCTGGATGTCTCCAAGTACTTTTATATCAATATGGAAATATCATATGCATCCAAATTTATCCAATGACTATCATTTGTTTATTATACATTTCCATCCCATAAGCTTCAATTAACTTTAGGACTAGTCATATGATTGTAAGTAGTTATTAAATGTATTCATTGTCTATAAGATATAATTACAATTGTAGAAAATCTTGAATCACTCAATCTCGACATTATATGTAGAATCTAGAGTCATTTTTGTTCCAGGGTATACTTTTTGGGCAGCCTACCTACTTTTTGGTCGGGCAACCTTCTAAATGATAAGGATTTCCACCTACATGTGGTTTGGTCAATCCATCGATTTCACTGGTCAATGAAGATTGTGTAAAAGATTAGTGACTAATTAAACATGAATTATAATCATCAATCATATACATCGGTCAGCCTATCTACTTTCTACCCATTATTCTACCAATAGCCCGATCACCCGACCCATTAGATAATTCAAGGGGGGTTTATCCTATCGGCCTACATCAAATATTAAGTTGTTTTAAAGATAATTTAATTGTTCATCCAATTCCAATTAAATCATCCAATTTGGAGTAGGCATGTAAAAGTTATAGTCATTTGACTGGCCATCTATAATTTAATGATCTTCACTCCAATTGTTAGAGTTTGGGAGTGAGGGTATGCAATCCTTGATCATTCTCTTCTTCTTTTGTTTGAGATTTAATTTACAAAATACTCTTCATGCATAAACCAACAAATGAACACCAAAAATAAATTAATTGCCAAAAAATTTCATAAACTACTCAAACTTAAAACAAGTGAAATATTGAGTAGAATGTAAGCAAGGTATGCCAAATTGAATCTAAAATGAAAAAAAAATGATGAATTGACATTTATCCCAATCTCAAGCTTGAACTATTCTTATCATCAAGTAAAATACAATCCAAAATACTCTCCAAATAAAAACTTTCAATGAATTTGCATACCTCATACTTGCATATTGTTTGAATCACTACCACTAATATGGCCAATCAACCCAACTACCAGAGATTTAACAATATAACTTTCCATATTGTCATCCTCAACTTCTCTTCAAAACATCAATTCCTAACCACCATTCCCAATGCCACACATGTCTAAATATTTCTTGAACAAATCAGGAATCCCAAAGAATCTCAAGTATGTACACAATCCAACATTAGGGTTTGTCAAATGGATATTAATTGAGCATGTAACAAGCCCCTATATGAAAAGTGTAGAGAATGGAGGATTGGAATGAAGAATGTGCATGTAATGTACTCAAATTTTGGCAAACTTTGTCCTTAAACCCTTTTTATTATAATCATTTATGTTGATCTCCTATTAATAGAGAGTGTAGTAGGATGTTAATAACGTTCAAATATAAGAGTTGTAAACAAAAATACAAAGACTTGAGGCCAAAATAAAATAAATAGGGGATATTCATTAGTTTTGGGGTTGGTTGTGCAAAATTATCAAATCTATGAAAATTTAGTTCACAATTATCCTTCTAGAGTTTTCCAATGTATGGTCTTGGTTAAGAGAGAGTTTGACGTAAGTTTTGATTAATAAATAATAAATGAATACATTAATATGAAGAATATACACTTTCCCTCAAATTGTGTGTTTCACATAATAATGTTCTCCAAAAGGAAAGTTTGAATCCAAAATCAGATTGTTTGGGTCCTTATCACCTTACCCACCAAATTTCACTTTATTTGGAAGGTTTTTACTCATACAATTTGAAAGAGAAATAAAAGAAATTGTAATTTACACCACTTTTTCGATTTTGATTTGGAAAACATTAATTTCATGGATTATTCACATCTATAGTCAATGACGTGTGACTTTTCTCACCATCAGATCCTGATCACATGGCTCAAGCATCATCTTCAACCTCGAGCCAAATCGGGAAACCATGTTGTTCTATACGCCACTAAAATCCCAATTTTCTCTCACTATGATTAGTTTATTCTCAATTTTTCTACTCCATTGAGTTTGTCGATCAAACTTGCACTAGATAATACCCCTACTTGAGCCTTATTGTGGAGGATTCGAGAAATGCCCCATTCTTGAGGCACAAGGATCTCATGGGCAGCCTGCATGAAACTAATAGATCTAACCCTATACATACCTAGACCCCTCCCCAATTTCTGCATCATGCAAAGAATACCTCCTTTAGTCCTAATTTCTCTCAGTGACCTTGTTCTTTGATACAAATTGAATTTTCTTCTCCATGATTGGGACTCATCCCCAAGGCGCCACACTAAACTAGTGTTCATTTCATCTTAGGGTAAGCATTGTTTGGTCCTTCTCTTCTTTCTCACCTTGTTTTCTTCATGATTCGTTCAACATATGGGAATCGCCCAATATCGACGCTAAGATATAGCTTGCACATGGTCACGAAAGGCATTGGAGGAAAGGGGTGACTCCCCTAGACTTCTTGGTTTTTCCCTGACCTCTCCTCCTTTTCTTTCTTTCTTGCCATGGGTAGTTGGGTATTTTCATTTTACAGATTGAGTTTCTCGTGAGCGCCTAATTGGTAGTGGACCCATGCCACTTGGCCACCCATAGGACAAGTTAGCTGGCTCATCCTGCTTAATCGAATATTATCTATTGATGTGGATTTGTTAAAACTTCATGATTGGTCAAAACTTTAAAAATTCATAACTTTTTTCTGGGAACTCTAAAAATTACAAAAAAGTATGTTTTGAAATCACAGGAAATTTCTCTAACTTCTAGTATTGTTTCATCTCCTAATTCCCAAGTTTTAAAGATCAGATTTTTAGAGTTTTTAAACATTCATAATATCACATTAATAACTAAAAGATAGGTATTTAAAGATAAATTTGAGATATTTGAGTCAAATCCATGATCTGTAACATTGAACACTCTTTCTAAAGACAACATTATGATCAATAAAGTTATTATTTTTGGTAAAAATATCATTAACAATCTTAAAACTCAATATTAGGTCTTTAACAAGAGTCGACCTCAGGTTTCACCGATGGATCTAGATTTCTAGGGTTTTTTAATACACATAATATATTAGAGTTAAACCCTAATCGATGGACCTAATCATATATGTTGGTTGAGTTGACTTTAGGCTCTGGGGTTTTTAATTTGATCTATGACTTATCAACTCAACTTAAGGTGTGTGCATCTTTTGTATTGTTTAGGCACTACTACAATGACCAAATATATTTTCCCGTATGTGGCATGATTAGATATTCTCTTTTTCATCATTATGAGAGTCTGATTTTCTTATATAATGCTTATGGATCCTTTGAACTCACATGTTATATATTGGATGTTTTCATCCTATTATTTCACTTGGACTGGACTTATACTTTCCTTTCCCTATTTATGTGCATGCTTAGACTATCTTTATTTCTTGTAGTGCTACATGTGTACAACCATATATATAAGGGTGTGCAATCTTTGTCCAGGGTGTGCTATCTCCACCCATTATTTAAAGGGGTGTGCTATCTCCACTTACTATTTTAGGCTGAGATCCAATGGTGTCTCAACCCTTCTAGAAATAATTGTATTCTTTATTTGTTACATGCACAATTTATGTATTGATATTGTGAATGGAACTTTTTTAAAAGAAAGACCCCTTTTTTGATATTCTTTAGTTAGGCATGCCTCATCTATTCACCTGATATTTCTTTTAAGACATAATTATCTTGATCATCCCTTATATTAATGCTCTTCTTTAAAACTTTCTAAAGCAGTTCCTAGTTGTTAACTATTACACATACTCAACGTTTGCTAACATACTTGCTTTTACCCTGGATGTTGTCTTCAATCCACCCAGAGATTGCATAGCTGGAGGACCAAGAGTTAGGTGGAAACAATGATATCTAGTTGTTGAGGACTTTTGATATGGAAAGTTTACTCACCACACATTGATCTGAGTGGTATAGGTTTTAAATTCTATTAGAATCTAGCTATGGTTCATTAGTTGAACTTTGAAAAGAAAATTATTGTAATAGTTAGCTTTAGTCTCCACTACAACAAAACTATGTTCTTGTTATCATTCTATTTAAAGAAATTTTGTGGATTCCAATTATGTGAATGGTTTCATTTTGATGGATATGATCTATTGGGATATTTTGCAATTATATCCAAAAATTTAAGTAAGGAGTGGTCCCTCTCGGGCCCCACTCCTTACAAGAATGGAATGAAAGCATGATTGTTCTCGGTAATCTAACTATTTTAGAAGTCCTTAGTATGTATACCTTACTTATTAAACCTATGTTTCAAGAGATCCAACCTGTCTGGCGATATCGATGCCACCCCTCTATGTGGTGATTTAGATGGATTCTCAACACTAGAGCACCCTCATTTTGGCATGAATCCCACTCCTAGGAACAACCCTAACTCTGCCCATGGGGTTGGAAACACCCCTGACTCTACTTTGAATGGTCTCACCCCTGAGCAGGAGTTCGCCTTCCTACCACAGTTTCTCATTACGACAATGGTGGGAAAGTTGAACACCTGTCCTATGCCTGATAAGCCAAAGGAGTACATGCTAAGTGATTTCATGAAAATGCAACCACCCTAAATCAAGGATGAAGGGGAACTGGAGGTGGTCGAGAAGGCTGATGACTAGGCCTTTGCCATACAGTTGACTTCTGATGGTATGGAATACCCTCTGCACTAGCAGGTCAAGTTCACTTCATATGTGTGGAATGAGATGGCACAAACTTGTGACATCTCCACTTTGACATGGGAACAATTATTGGTGCTATTGCATTAGTAGTACATCTGCATTGTATCCCTAAAAAGGAAAGAAGTAGAGTATTATAGTATGAGAGAAGGATTCCTTTATGTCCCTATATACATACTAAGATTTCTATTGCTTGTGCAGTACACAATCGGGTTGACTGAAGAAGGTAGGGCTAAACTATTCTTGCAAGGCCTAAACTATCCTATGAGTCATGCAGTAGTCCCTCAATTTCTCCTGGCCTTTTAGTAGATGGTGGAAAAAGCCCTAGAAGTGGAGTTGTATCATGGATTCCAAGCTCTGACACAAAGCAACAAGAGAAAGAGCTATGACCATGATCAACAGATGGATAAGTGCAATGCAATAGTCCCTCAATTTCTCCTGGCCTTTTAGTAGATGGTGGAAAAAGCCCTAGAAGTGTAGTTGTATCATGGATTTCAAGCTCTGACACAAAACAGCAGGAGAAAGAGCTCTGACCATGATCAACAAATGGATAAGTGCAAGCATTTCTCTCATCATCATCCTCCAGGGAGGTGTCCAACTGGGAACCCAAGTGAACTTAGAGATGGAAGGAAACTCGTATGTCATGAATGTGGCTAGGAGGGACACATTGGACTCTAGTACCCTCAGTTATAACAACAACATGCCCCTACTCAACAGCCTGCACAAAAACCAACAAATCAGCCTTGCCAAAATCTGCCTCCAAGAAACACCAATAACAACAACAATCCACAGGTTCAACATGCTCTGGTGGAATATCATGTTGGGCATATTTTTGCTATTGTTCTTCCTGATGCTAATGATGATAGTGAAGTAATATAATGTACCATACATCTCCAACTACATCCTATAAAATCTCTATTCAATACTAGTTCTTCAAATACTTTTATCTTCTAAGCTTTCTGAAATATTAGACACAGAACCTACATATATGGACTATATTTTTTATGTTTAGACCACTGGTGGTAGGATATGCTTTTCTCTTATGAAAACACCACCCGTGGGATTATGTATAACTAGAAAGATACTTAAGATTAGATTCATTTTCTTAAACATGACAGCTTTCGACGTCATCTTGGGTATGGATTAGTTGAAAAAGTTCAAGGCAGTCTTATTTTGTGATGACAAAAAGATTATCTTACTTCACCCAGATGATGAATGGCTATGTATAAAGGGAAAAATACGTGAGGATAGGAAATTCGTCATATTGAAAATGGAAATGGAAAAGCTTATCTCCCATGGATATCAAGCTTACTTGGCCTCCATTTTCTTGGACCCTTCACCACCTTAGTTAAAATTATTGAAGTTGTTTGTTATTTCCTTGATGTTTTCTTGAAGAGGTACTTGGCATTCTACCTTCCTGGGAAGTCGAGTTCACCATCAATAATGAGTACCACCCCTCTATCAAAAATCCCTTGTCGTATGGTACCCGCAAAACTTGCAGAACTTAAGAAGCAACTGCAAGAACATCTCGACAAGGAATTTGTTCTCCCTAATGTCTCTCCATGAGGAGATCTTATATAGTTTCTGAAGAAGAAGGATGGTTCTTTGAGTATGTGTATGGATTATAGAATGCAAAGTCAAATGAGGTGAAGAATCACTATCCTATACCATGCATTAATGATTTATTAAATTAGTTGAAGTCTGCTACAATTTCTCTAAGATGGATTTGTGAAGTGGGTACTATCAAATGCATGTTAAGGTGGAGGATACGCCAAAGACAACTTTTCACAATCCCTATGGGAATTATGAATTTCTAGTGATGCCTTTCTAGTTGACTAATGCCCCTACAACTTTTATAGACTTGATAAATTAGGCTTTTCTTCCGTATCTGCATGACTTCATAGTAGTGTTCATCAACGATGTTTTCATCTACTCTAGGATGATAGATGAACATCTAGAACATCTATGGATTTTCTTTTAGACACTTTGTGAAAAGAAAATTTATGCTAAGTTTTATAAATGTAAATTTTGGATAAAGGAAGTGATGTTTCTAGGCCACATGATATATGATGGTCATATAGTTGTAGATCCAACTAAAGTTGAAGTTGTGACAAAGTGTCCACCTCCAAAGAATCCTTCTAAGATACAAAGTTTCTTGGGTCTTACAGACAATTTATTAAGAACTTTTCTGAGTTGGTCATCCTCTAACAAAGTTTACTCACAAAGATACCAAGTTTTTCTGATCCCCAGAATGTGAAAAGAGTTTTATAGAGCTAAAGTGTTGTTTGACATATGATCCTATATTATCCTTACCCATAGAAGGAAAGCCTTATGTTATATTCAGTGATGCATATAGACAAGGCTTAGGTTGCGTTCTTATGTAAGAATGAAGGGTTATAGCCTATGGCTCCTTCCAGTTGAAGAAGAATGAAGAAATTTGTCGACCCATGTCCTTGAGCTCACAATTATTGTTCATGCTCTCAAAATTTAGAGGCATTATCTGTATGGTGTGAAATATGAAGTTTTCTCAGACCAGAAGAGTCTTTGCTATCTTATGACCCAAGAGGACTTGAATTTGAGGTGAAGGCATTGGATGGAATTTTTAAAGGAATATGATTTCACAATAACATATAATCCTCAAAAAGCCAACATAGTTTTTGATGCTCTTAGTTGTAAGAAGGATGTCATTTGTCCATCTCTACATATTTTCATGTGGAAAAGCATGGAGCAAGTTACTAGGTGGAGACCTGAATTAAAGGATGATGTAGATGATGTTGTTATGGATAAGATGTGTGTGCACATGGGAAGTCTCTTAGTTACTCCATCTTGAATCTCTCAGGTTATCGCAGTACACGCAGCTAATCCTGAGTTTGGTGAGATGAAGACCTTGATGGAATATCCCAATCTGATTTCTTTGTTTATGTTGATGGTGCAATTTGTCTTCGTCATCATTTATGGACACCTGATGTAAATAATCTAAGACAAAAGGCACTGAGTGAGGCTCATGGTTCAAAATATACAATTCACCCTAGCACAATGAATATGTAAAAAGTTTTGCAAATATGTATCTAGTGGAAAATATGAAGAAGGTCATCACCACCTTTTTTGCAAAATGTTTGACCTAGCAACTAGTACATACTGAACATCAAAGGCCTAGTGGAGTTTTGTAATTTCTCAAAATACCTGAGTGGAAGTGGGAGAATATTATGATGGATTTCATGAAATGATTTCCAAAATCTAGTGGTGGATATGATGTTGTCTGGGTTGTGATAGATCGATTTACCAAGTTTGCTCATTACTTACCTTTCAACACTACATATGAGGTTGTGAAAATGGCACAAATTTATGTACAATGGATTTCGTGACTGCATGATGTTCTAAATTCTATTGTGTCTAATAGAGACCCTATATTTACTTCTTTCATATAGAGGCTAATTCAAGAAGATATGGGATCATATTTAGACTTTTTTGCTTCCTACCATCCTTAGATCGATGGTTAGTCTAAAAGGACAGTCCAGATTCTAGAAGATCTCTTATGAGCTTGTGTGATGGACTGTGGAGTTGTTTGTGATAAATATCTCCCTTTGGTTGAGTTTGCTTACAATGACAGTTACCAAGAAAGCATAGGTATGCCACCTTTTAAAACTCTATATGGTATACGTTGTTGTTCACCCCTACATTGGGAAGAAGTGGGTGAGCATACTCTATTAAAGACTGATGGCATGCAATTAATGAAGGGCACAATTGTTCTAATAAATGAACGAATGAAAGTAGCTCAAGATCATCAAACGATGTTTGCTGGTAAGAAGAGGATGGATGTGAACTTTTTAGTTGTATATTATGTTTTGAGGAAATTAAAACCAATCTAGTCTATTATGATATCTAAGGTGAAAGGGAAGCTTAGTCCTCATTATGTCAACCATTTGAAGTGTTGGATAAGATTGGGGAGTGTACCACCTTCATATGATAAGATTCATGACATCTTTCATGTGTCCATGTTGAAAAAATATGTGAAAGATCCATATCATGTGTTATCTATCAAACCCATAGAAATTCATGGAGATTTAACCTATGAAGAGTATCCTCTCAAGTTTCTTGGCTCCTAAGTGAAGCAATTAAAGCACAAGGAGATTAAATTAGTAAAAATATAGTGTCATGGTCTTGAGGAAACAACTTGGGAGCTCAATGAAGGTTGAGAACTCACCCTTCCCTCTTTTCTTGAGCTTTTGGGGACAAAATTCTTGTAAGGGGATGAGAGATGTAACATACTCCAATTTCAGTAATGTTTGTCGTTTAACCCTTTTTGTTGTAATCTTTGATGTTGAACTCCTCATAATAGATTGGAGACTACTATAATGTTAATAATGTTCAAATATAAGAGTTTCAAACAATAATATAAAGATTTGAGCCCGAAATACAAGAAATAGAGAATATTCATTAGTTTTGGGGTTGGTTGTGCAAAACTATAAAATTTAGGAAAATTAAATTCAAAACTATTTTCCCTAGATGTTTTCAATGGATAGGCTTGATAATTAGAGAGTTACACACAGAATTTGGTTAATAAATAACAAATGAATGCATTCATATGAAGAAAATACACTTACCCTAAAATGGTGTGTTTCACATATTAAAGTCCTACAAAAGGAAAATTTCACTCCAAAATTGGATTCTTTGGGTCCTTATTACCTTACCCACCAATTTTCACTTTATTTGGATGGTATTTACTCATCCAATTTGAAAGATAAAGAAAAGAAATCGAAATTTACACCACTTTATTCAATTTTGATTTGGAAAACATAAATGTCACAAATTATTCACATCTGTAGTCAATGACAAGATTTTTCTTTCTGTCAGATCCTGATCGCATTGCTTATGGATCATCTTCAACCTCAGGCCAAATTAGGAAACCAAGTTGTTTTATACGGCACAAAAAATCATGATTTTCTCTCTCCATGATTAACCGATTCTTGACTTTTCTTCTTTGTTGAGTTTTTCAATCAAACCCACACAAGATAATATAATACTTGGTCCTTACTATGGAATATTCAAGACATGACCAATTCTTAAGGAGCAAGGCTTTCGTGATAACCTACAAGTAATAGGTAGATTGAACCTTATAAATACCTAAACCCTCCTCAGTTCCACATCATCCAAAGAAAACCTCCTGCGGTCCCAATTTGTCTAGGTGCCTTTTCCCTTCACCACATATTATTTTTTATTCTCTAATTCTATGGCTCATGCCCATGACACCTCACTTTGATGATGTTCAATTCGTCTTGGGGTAAGCATCACCTGGTCATTCTCTTCTTTTTCACCTCGTTTATTTCACAATATGTTCACCATATGGGAATCACCCAACCTCGATGCTAAGTTACTGCTCGACCCTGGACATGCCAGGCGCTGGTGGAAGGGAATGACCCCCCTGGATTTTTCAATTTTTCCCTCGCCTTGTCTCCTTTTCTTTCTTTCTAGCCAAGGGTAGTGAGGTATTTTCATCATATGGATTTGAGGTTCTCGTGATCGCCTAACTAGCAGTGGATACATGTCGCTTGGCCATCCATGATTGGGCAAAGTCTATTGGATCACCCCAGTTAATCAAATCTTATTCATTGACATGGATTTATTTGAATTTCCCAACTGTTCAAATATTTAAAAATTGATAGCTTTTTATTGGGAACTCTAAAAATTACACATAAATATGTTTTGGAATTGTGTGAATTTTCTCTACCTTTTGGTATTGTTTTCATTGCCTATTACATTAGTAACTAAAAGAGTGATTTTAAAGGGTAAATTTGAAATCTTAGAGTCAAATCCATGATCAATAACCTTGAAATATCACTCTAAGATAAAATGATGTGTAAATTTAGATTTTTGTCAAAGATTTGGGTTTATAGGGATTTTCTTTCACTAATAATCTTAATAATAATTAAAGACAAAATTATGGTCAATAATGTTATGACTTTCAGTCAAAGTATCATTAATAAACTATGAACTCAATATAGGTATTTAACAAGAGACGACCTCGGGGTTTGCCTATGGATTTGGATTTCTAGGGTTTTCACAATACATACATACATACATACATGCATAAATACACACACACACACATATATATATATATATATATGGGTGTTCATTCATTGCCCGTGCGGGTAGCATGGATTTTCGCTACCCTGTAGCCAAAAAAGTAACTCTCCTAGCTAAGAAAGTAACTCTACTGTAAAAAAAAGTAACTATGGTGTCAAAAAAGTAACTCTGCTGGCCAAAAAAGTAACTATGTACAAAATATACAACAGATATATATAAGGACGGGTTTTTTGATTTTGGAGGGGCAAATGATATTATTTTTGGCTCAAATTTTTTGGAGAGCTATACAAAATAGTTCTTTACAATTTTGAAAAAAACAATTTGAAAAAAAGTGATCGGAAGGGTGGGCGGGTAGCTACCCGCGCGGGCAATAAAGATGGGCCCTATATATATATATATATATATATACATATATATATATATATATATATATATATATATATATATTTATATAACATAAACCCTAATTGATGAGCCTCATGCTATATGTAGGTTGAGTTCACTTCAGACTTAGAGGGTTAGGATTAAATCTCTAATTTAACAACTCAAATTAAGGTATTTGCATCTTTTCTATTATTTAGGCATTACTATGACAAAAAAAAATATTTTTCATATGAGACAAGAGTGGATACTATCTTTTTCATCATTATGAAATTCTTATTTTCTTAGTTATTTCTTATGGCTCCTTTGACCCCACATGTTATATATTGGATGTTATCATCCTATTAATTTCACGTGCACTAAGATTGTACCTGCCTTTCCCTATTTATGTGCATGCATAGACTATTTTTATTTCTTGTAGTGGAGTAGGTGTAACGTCATATTCATAGGGCTATGCTATCTACACCTAGGGTGTGCTATTGTGATAACCTAGATTTTTTTTCTTTTTCCTGCTCTCATTAAGTTAATATGCATATCAACGCATTATATTCTCTATTATGTTTAAAAACCCCCCTCACATTGAATTACATGACTTGGAGTCACTTTATACTCATTTAATGAAACAAACTGAATAAATGTCATAATATGTTTATTTTAATAAGTTCAATTCATAATTACACTTGAAAGTGTGTTTCCCAAATTGAGTCCCCTCAACATTTTATTTCTAGACCCAAACTTTGGACTAAAGAAGTAGAGGAAATTTTTGAATTAACGATGAAAATTTCATGCAAATTAGAAATACGGTACATGAGATATTATTTATACAAGTGACCTCCTTTCCACTACCACAAACCCTAACATGGGTTCTTCATCTACATAGACCAGAAAGTAATCTTCTCGCATTGGTGGCTTTACAGCAGCTTGGTGGGAGTGGGTCCACCTTTTTGTGCCATAGGCACCTCCCCAACCGACTGACTAGGAGCCACAGCCATATCTCCCACGCTGCTACATGTGTAGCGAGGGATAGCCCACAGAGTAGTGCCCAACGGTCAGAAGGGGTGGTAAGCTATGGGTGGCGACCTGTAGAGATGATATAGTGTCGGCTGGCATTGAGGAGAGGTGGTGAGTATGTTGGGTTTCGCCAACACCTTGATGGGCTAGACGTAGTGGGCCTCACGTGGCTGTGAGCCCAGAAGCCTGCTAAGGCTGGAAGCTACCCATGATCTCTGTTGATGATGATTGGATTGAAATCCAAGGGTCTAGATTGACCCCATAAAGGTGAAACTTTTAAAATCCATATCTCACAACTCCTTGGTCCTTTCTTGACATATATTAAATGGTTTTTTATCACAAAAAAGGCTCTTTCTTGTAAAAGAACTTTCACAACCTAATTCTTCTCTTAGTTCTTCTATTATTGCAAAAATGTATGTTTTCTATGTCTTTTTAAAGTGTTATATGCATTTAAATGCTCAAGCTCGTTTCTTTACACCCCAACACTTGATGTTAGCCTTATATCAGTAACTTGAACAACTTTTGGTTCTATGATTCAAAATTTTCCTGTTATTGGACTCTTAAGTAATGTTGCATATATGACCTAAAATGAGCTTTTATGCTAAATGTTACTTCTTTAATGTCTAACCTTGATTTGAGGTCCCCTAAATCCTTATGCTTGATCTAAATCGGTAATATTGTATGTGTGTTGCACTCAATGTTGCTCATGTTAGCATCCTATTTTGACTTAATAATGACCTTGAACCTTCAACATGCCACCTATGGATACGTTAATGTTGAATCTCAAACCTAACTCATATATGGGTCCTTTATGTCTAAGATAATCATGTGAACTCCTAAATTAGTAACATGAAATGCCTTATATCCCTATATATCTTATGAAATGTTCTTGTGCACTTATGGGGCTAAATACCCCAATATTGGCTTGAATTGTGACATAATGGATGTTTTGAAACCTAGATCTCTAATCTTGCATGAATATTGCTCAAATTATCATCCATGCTATCTTATGCTTTAAAATAAGTAACTTATTGATGTTTATAACACCTAATTCAAGTAGAACTATCTACAACATAAAATATGAGAACATTTAGTTCACATGTACATGTTTCAATTATATTAAGGATGGATGGCCAAAGAATGTACAAATTATTGTACTAGTTATTAAAATATTGTTTGAAAGAGTGTGTCTTATGTATTTTCTATTTTATAAAAGTGGAAAGGAAAAATGTCATCCTCGTATAATTTGCATCTGATTATATATAAAAAGAGTGACATACAAAACCTGTAATTTTGAAAATGTAAGTTGAAATTGAAATTGGTATTCATTCATAATTCCATGTAATGATCTGACAACCGAATCATTAATACATGCAAAAATGTCGTCATAAACAATTTGTATGCCATTATAGTGATGTTTTTATACACCAATATATATAATTACAAAATATTCACATGACATCCTAACACACAATATTGGCATTTGAATAAAAGGCTAATTCGTGTTATACTAGTATTTTTGTGGACATTTTATAAAGCCACTAAAATGACCTTTATTGGAATTTACAACTTATGTTGCTATCTCTCTGGTGGAATTGGTATTAGGTATTTTTTAGCATCCAAAATAAAAAACCAAATTCTTTGTAATGGCATTTATTTCTGATCACCAACATTTGTCAAATACCACTAATGGGTATTTTTATTGTAGTGCCTCAAGCCATGTCTCACAAGAGAATATTTGATTGTTTTTTATGTTAATGATCTTGTTACTTTGTTTTTATTTTGGTGTAAGGTTGAAAAAACAATACTCTAGGATTTCCATGATGTTGGGGCTCCGTTGACAAAAAGTAGATTCATGTGTAGGGTAACCTACTCCTCCATGGGCTATTTTTTTTCATCCCCTCTTCGGATATGATGGACGAACTTCTCCCAATTTTTCATTATGCTTGGTTCAATCATTGTGTTAAGTCCCCAACCCTTAAAATTTTGTATGAATCACATAATCATCATACTTTCCTCCATTGTCCTCTTGATGCACTTGTTGCTCCACTCAGAACATGCGATGATAGTGGTGAGTCAACAACAGATGCATGTGTTGTGAATTTGGTTAGATTGAATTATTCCCACTTCTCTTATAGTGTTAAATCAATAACTTCCTTCATGTAGTTGATGGTTGTATTCCCATAACTATGATGAAAAGGCCTCTATTATCCACATCCATGCACATGGTGCTCCACTCATTGAATTTTGATGAGTGTAATGAGTTGAGGATGGGTGTAGGTCTTTTGAAGTATGATGTATTGAGTTAAATATTCATTTCATAGGGTACATATGAATGTCTGACTCAATTTTGTTAACAATATTCTCAACTATTGAGGTTATCATGTTTATGGGTTGTAGAGTTTTGGTGTGGTCTGAATGTCATCTAAAACTTATGTGATGAGGCAAGTTTTGATGAAGCTGGAAACAATATTGGGGTACTCATCTTGCTCTTCTTCATCAACATATTAAGTGGCGTGAAGTGTCAACATGAGGGATGATGGTCTTGGCTACATATAGACCATGATTATCTATGGTAGTAGTGCATGATACATAGAGGTGGGGACCCTTTCACTCGTGGCTTAGGTCCCACCTGTATACCACCATGAGTTCATGCTCTTCATCAAGGAACATTTGATGGACATTCTTACTATAATTTAGGATGGTTTTTAATACATGAGGTAGCTTTAGGTCATCAACTTATCAGTATAATAAACAACAAAGCTAGTTTCTAATCGGTCTCCATATTGGGAAGCTTAAACAAAAATAGGATGGGAAATCGAACCCAATATCCGTCTATTTGGATGTTGACAATTTGGATAGTCTCCACATCTTGGTATTTTTGTATGTATATGTCTCATAGATTTCATGTAAATTGAACCTGATTGTGTTGTATGTGTTACATGAAACATTATTTTAGAGGCACATAGTTTATGTTTATAATATGGAGTGCATTGAATGTAAGTTAAAGATCATTTCCATATATGCATGTCATGCTACCTCTTAGGGAATCTTTGTGAATGGTAATAATAGTGTTTTCATTATGTTTGAGCTTTTGAACTACCAAGGATGGTAATAGTTTGTTCTAATGAAGTGACAAGACTGAATATTTTTGACTTAGCTCCAAGACAACAAACAATTTTGGGAATGTTTGTGTCTCCATTGAGATCCACAATATGATTTATTACACGTGACATTTGATTTCATTGTTAAATGAGGCTTCTTTCTTTGTATTTGGTTAAATACCATTGGGATATTTTCCAATGCTAATAATTGTCTTGAGGAAGTACACCTTGAAGCAATCTCCATGGTTAATGATGGATGAGGGGGTCTTAAGTCCTCTATCAATAGAAGTGAGGATGAATGTCCTATTGAGATATAGTCTTTCAGGTACATCCTACTTGGAAAATAAATTTGGTTTAGGATTATGATGAGATGAATAGTGCAAATTTTCTTGTAGCTTAACCTAATTGAGGACTAGGTTCCTGCTAGGTCCTTCATCATAGTCTTCCAATGAGTTGTTAATTTCTACATCATCAACATCAGTGACACCCCTATTTAGACTCACCTAGAAATTAGATAACCTCTATTCTCTTAGGACCTATATCCATGTAGTTCTCTAGAGTACAAGGTACATATTTATTTTGGGAATGATGACAGGGAAAGTCTTTTCTTATGTAGGTGCATAAATAGACTTAGTGTGGACCCTTTGTAGATTGCAATCTTTCAACTTCGTCTTTTTCCATGGTTGATGGATTCTCAACTAAAATGTGATGGGCCATTATCTGTGTTAGTGTTAGGATTATAATCTATGACCCTTTGTCTTCTATGTGATTACTTAGTTTCATCATAGAGTTAGTTTCCTTGATCTTAGTTAAAAAGTTAGTTTCCTTGATCTTAGTTGACTTTGTTTGACTGATTGGTCCTTGATGGAAGATGGTAGTACATACTTTGGTATCCATTGTAGTGAAAATCTTGACATGGATGTGCTTTTGGTGACTAGTATTTGGACACTACATATATATTGGTCTTTCTTCTTCAATTGCAAATATGAGCCTACTTGGTACCTACTATTGATAGACCCCTTAAAAGGGATAATCTGACCTGCAATCAAATCATCAATTGTAGTCACACATGCAATAACTTTGACTGATGACGTTTTCCCTTCAAAGGTGGTAATATTGGCTTCTCATGACTCAATTACATCTTCCAAACTATGCATGAGTTCCAAGCCAATATTCATATTGTATCCCTTTGATAATGTTTACAATGTCTATTTTTGTTAGATGCTTTAGGAAATGATTTGTAGGGAATTAGGACGTAAAAATACAAGGATGTTGAATGTTATAACAAGCTCATATGGGAGTGAAATTCCTCTTCCAATATGTGGCCTCATTTTTGGTTGAAACTATTACTCATGCGTCTCCTTGTGTCTGTATATTGGTAGTTATAGAATGTTGTACTAGTGACTTAAAAGGTAGCATTGCATACCCATAAAATTGATGGAGTTGATATTGATATTGTGGTGGCATGTATTGTAGTTGAGGTAAGAAGTACTGTGTGTTGGGCTACATCTTGTGGGTTTGATGAATATGAGGTTGTGGTGATGGTGGTGTTCCATATAAATCTTGTTCTAAGTTTGTTGAGCCTAAGCCACTTTGGTGATGAAATTATCTTATGTTGTTGTTTATAGTCAATGGAAGCCTTCGTCCATCTTGAATTTGGATTATTAGTTGAAGATTGTGCTAGAAGTTGAAAGGGTATGTTCAAGTTCTTACATATTCCTCTCTTTATAGAATATCAAACCCAAATTTTAGATAGGTTAGTTCATAAAACACGTTGAATCATTTTTAGAGAGAGAAGTACAGCAAGTGCAAGTGAGGTTGCCCTTATCACCATATCAAGTGATTCTTTGTCCATTGGTTTTCCTTTAGTTGTGTTTTCATTTCTCACCATCTTCCCATGAACGACTTGCAATGACCTATAGTTATCAGGTAAAGTGCAAAGTTCTAGAAGATTCAATGTACACAAGCAGTTTGGGCAAACATATCTCAAACCATGGTTTTGATCAAATGTGATAGAATAAGGAGATTTGGGTTAGACCCTTATCTAGAAATTATATCATAAAAAGTACATTTCTCCTTATTTTTAAAGAGTATCTAAAATTACATGCTTTGTCCTCCATAATCCTTTAGTTGAATCTAAACTACAACAAAAACTTTTCCTAGAATCAGGTTATAGGATATACATACAATACTTTCCCTTATCGCAAATATGATCATAAAAGCATCCAACTTGTCATAGTATTTTTTGAGTAGCATAATTCAGGAAGGTAGCATGGATAGTCAATTTTTCTTCTTAGCGATGGTTAGGTGGGACAACCATTTTTAGAAAGGGTAAGGTTTTGAATGAGACAACTTTAAGGTTTAAGGTAGTATGTTCTGGACCATGGGCTCTACCCATTTAACCATTATATTGTTGTCATATCAAGAAGAGGGTATCCCTTATATAGTTCTCTGATATTGAATGTAGCAAAGAAATCACTCTAGATATTATCAACCTATTTTAAGTTTCCCTAACACCTCATACCCCTATCATGGAGAGATTGAAGCAAAGGTGCATGAGTGAAAATAAAGAAACCAAGGGGGCCTCTTCTAAGGGTCTTAGTCTTGGAAAAAATTGATATAGTTTAGGGACATATTCCAACATCCTAAATTATTAACATTGTAAATGGAGGAAGGTATGTTTTAGGTCATGGTCAAGTTACTTCAATATATGAAAGTGAATCTGTATGGTCCCATTTTAGTTCATGGTGTAGGACCATAGGGTATAAAAGTACAAACAGAAGTTCTAGTTTTTGGTCATGTATAGGAATACTATTTATCTAAATGAGACATGTGACCATCATTCATTTGGGTGACATGTAGTGAGTTGAAGATCCTTTTTGTCAAATAGAAGTAGCACGTATGGACCATGCTTTGGTTGTCATGTCAAGATTTTTGAGTTAGTGTCTTTTGGGGGAACTTAGAAGACACAATTACACATATCAACTTTATTTGAAGAGTCTTTCAAATAGGTGGCTTTTGTAAATACAAGGTGTGGGGCTAGTCATGCAATTAAGTGCATGTTGGGGTTGAATCTTGTGGTTGTACAATATGAAACTTAATATCATTTGTTCATGAAACCATGTAGTCGTTGTGGTAATCATGGAAGCCTTTTGGAATGAATATTGAAGGTGTGCAATTGATTTTCAAGTATGCATGGATTTTTGTAAAAAAAATTGAATTTGGAAGCCTTCTAGTGTTATTTGTAGATGCCTAATATTGAATAATTTTCATGAAAAGATGGCCAATATTTTTCTGGAATTTTTGAAGAATTTGGCATGGATCAAGAGTTTAATATATGAATGGTGGGATTAAGAGATGATACAAAGATCAAGCAACCTTTTCGGTGAGGATCATGTTTGATGATAGTTGCAAAAGGTTAAAAAATTAGGATATACTTCATGAATTAATACACACAACCCTATAATAGAGTAGGCCACTCGGAATATGTTAATTATCTCCCTAAGTAATTATGGTATAAGGGTTAAATATTACAATGTTTTGGTTTTGGTTATGATGAGATTTTTTTTACAAAATTTTTGGATTTGTAAGAGAATTTTTTATAGTATTTGACATGATTCTTCTATAAACATGAATATCTTATCAGTTTATGAACAATCTGCTAAAGACAATTAACTTGAAACAATCTATAAGGCATGTAGAAAACATCAATTATAGAGTGTAATGTAAGCAATGATTAACTATTGTATATAAAGCTTCCCACCTTTTAGCCCATGATTTTATATATGATTTATAGGGTCACTTACACATTACCTATAGGGGAGAGGTTGATCCTTAACTTCTTTATGGTGTGAGGGTACTCACATGGGGTTAACCCAGTGTTAGTGGATTTGGGTACTAATCCCCATACACTTGGTAACTATGGTGGCTAGTATTAGTTGTTATTGATAAGATAAGCGGTGCCCACAAGGCCAGTTGATGTCTGGAATTAAGTTATACTGATACACCTTGATTAACAATTCACGACCCTATTTAAGGACTGAATGTGATTTCGTCCATCATTTTTACAAATAGATGGGTTTGTTGGAGTATTAAGTACATGTTTACAAACATCAAGGTTTCAATTGTAGTCCAATTATAGGAAGATATAGAGAATAGAGAGAAAGAATGAAACCCCAAGTGGAGATGTAGTGTTCCTCACCTTCTCAAAAGTAATCAATAGTGTATACAAGCCCACATGTAGGTAACAATAAAGAAAAAATATTTCCTATAATGGAAGATATGCCTTTTCTATTTGTTTTGTAACCAAACATGGAATTTAACTAGGAAACAACATAGAAAACTATAAAAATGGTAACCCAAAAGGAGATATAGAAAAATAAATCATATGACAATCCCTAAAAAAGGAAATAAAAAGGGAAACAAATAGTGAACCCTGAATAGAAAAAAGCTTAAAATGGAAATTTGAGACGATAAAAAAAATGAATTGGCTATATTAATCCCCATTGGTCTCTGGATTACTTCTATTTGTGGGGGGAAATTATAGAAGAGATAATATTGGCTATAACTGTATTAATTTAAAAACTTGAAAGTTAAGGTAATTCAGAGTTGCTACCGTATTGTACAAACCAAAATATAGAAGTGCATTTATATCACTGGGGTTTGTACACCATATTTTATGAAGAACACATAAATTAACAAACAGGAACCTTTAGCCTCATGGGTTGACATTAAAGATAAAGACAACTTAATTCTAGAAATCAAAATGTAACCTTCGCCTTCCTATTGCATGCAAATTGAAGAAACCTATTTGGCCAATTAATAACACTTGTTCTACTACATTAAACAATTATTCAAAGGACATACCTACCCTATAACTGACTATAGATGCAATCTTTAAAGTTATGATACATGTTGATCCAGTGCATCTTAGGAATCACTTTGATATACCAATGATTGTTAATTAGTCACTCTCATTTCCTTAGTGTGACGAAGGCCAAATACTTTATTTGTGAAGTCTAGAAAGGAAATTGAGGAAGACAAAATAGATAAGTGTCCCTTTCCAAGCGTAACGAACTCCTTTGCCATTATATAATCATAATGGATTGTATTATGTGTAGTACATCAATGGATATCAAATTAAACAACTGCATTAATACCACATATATATGCCTTTGATTCCTTAACTAAACATTACCATGTCATTTCTGAGTTCGTGGTATGGGGAGTTGTCATTATTAGAAAGAGCTATCCCAAATCATGAAACAACTATTGATACATAATACTCTCCATTGACTATTTCGATAAATAGGTATAACCAATCTTAATCGTTATCACCTCACCCTTTGAAGTCATGATAATCTGTCTCAACAATATCATCACCATATATTGTACTCCTAGAGAGATCATATGTGACAATGGTACCAATTGCATTAAAAATTGAAACATGATTATTTGGATTCAATAAACATCAATAATAATAGGAAATCCTTTTTTCTTACCAAAATGAAGTGAGAATATGAAGCAACCAAAAGGAATCTTATTATTATAATTAAGAAGAAGATTGGGTCCCCTCTAGATTTTCCTAAAAGGTTTTCTATGGATCTATCATCACAAAGGACATCCATTCACATATTGACTGGTGAGACACCCTACTCCCTACTCGATTGTACAAAAGTTGTTTTAATTCTAAAAATTGAAGTTCAATCCTTGTGTATACCTCACCAAAAGGACATGTACAACTGAAAATTTGGTCTGAGATTTCATATAAAATCTTAATCAGATCAAAGAATAAATACTATGATCCCTACACCATGAACTATGTGTTGAAGCATGGATGGATTGATTCTTTGCCAAGAGGATACACTCTAATTTTAAAAAGTTGACCTTTTTCTACCCATGTAGATTAATCCTAACATCCAATATAAATTTAAACAACAATGTAAAGGGAAATAAAATTATAAAAAAGTTATACATGGATGGTTTTGTGTGGCTACAAGATATGGACATTGAAATCCTTCTACTACCAATCAATGCAAGTCACAAAAATATGTACTACAACTAATGACAGCCATCAAGAATGGTATGCATGCCAAATTTATATGATAAACCCTTCTTGACTAGAATGGTGAAAATCATGTATCATGAAAAAGGAATAGGGTTAAACAACTAAGACTTTTAGGATGACTATAAAACCGATAACCATTGTCCCCAGCCTTATAATTTAAAAAACCTAAATTGATTGAGAATCATCCACTTAATCAATTTGTTCATAATCCATTTAAATACCTATATGAAGAAGATTCTCCTGAACTGGCATGTTTACAAATCAAATTTGTTCACTACCCTCCAAAGTGGAAAACATGAACCCACATTGCATAAGAGAATCCCCACAAAGAAATAATTAATTTCTCCATATAGCATTCATTTGAGAAAGGTTAGCCTTACACCTCTTCCTCCACCCAATAGTTGATGAGGAACAACTGGATCATACAACTATCTCCTTCACTATAGTGTTCATTGGATTGATGCATCTAAAATTCTAGAATTCACTCACATGAAGGTTTAAGATGGGAAATCTACTTGCATTCTACACACTAGAACATAGAGTCTGTCTTGAGGCTTCTAGAACCACCTTCAGGGAAGTGTGTGCTTGCACAAAAACATCAAAAAACTATATAAAAAAACATAAATAATACAAAACATTAAAAACTAGCAAGGAATCTACCTCTTTCATAAGGTTGTAGGTAACAACGTCAATATTCTTAGCTAGAATAATTCAAACACTATTGTAAACATGTATGTCTGGGTGTCAGTAAAAACAAGACCTACATATGGTCAAAACTTGTGGAAAAATAATTGTACAAAGCCAATGAGGAATGAAGCCCTTATCTATGTCATAGAAGTGAACACTTATCCCATGAAAATTTGGGATAAGAAATGACCCACTTAAAGTGTCAGGATCACTGATTGTGTTCCTAATAGAGGAAATTAGGTGAAGCATGCACCCAATCAATATCATAAACCACATCACAATCCCATTTCATACCGTAAAGGGTTGACTTACTCTAAATAAGGATATTGTTACTATTAGCATTTAAAGGCCCTCTAAATGGAGCAAATAAAGGTATTCTAAATTGGGTGTGTAAAAATCAGAGATAGATAAATGAAAAAATACAACATTATAATTTATTAGTATGTTGGTACAATTACATGAATAAAAATAAAATACATAAAACACAAATATCATAAGAAATCCAAACAATAGGAACACAACTATGTCCACTCTTTCCTTCATCTCTCCCCCATTATTATAGGAAATATGTAGATGTATGAACCTTGAATGATGCAATTCTTACTCTTCTGTGGTGTTGTAGCACTATGGATATATATTCACCATTAACATCACCTAACAATGGATCAATATTTTAGATCTGAAGAGAAATGACCTAATTCTTTTCAAATTTATCCCACCCTATAGTCAAGATTTCATTTAGTATGGTGTAATATTCACGGGATGGCCACCGTTAGAGAATTTTCACTAGGTAGAAGGATTCACAATGTCACACATTATGCATCAAATACACAAGGTAAGGTTGAAGTATTTTCAACATTAGAGAACTGGGAACTATAAAAACTTCTAGCATGTAATTTTGATCAGATATACAAAAGAAAGGGTCTGGTTTAGTTTTTCCAAAATAATAATGAACTAGAAAGAAATTTAAAGATTGATTTCAATAAGAATTGATGGTATCTCCAGCTTTATAAATTTCACATTGTGTGAGTTGTGCTTGAAATTTTATCCACTTATTCAAAAATATTTGATGCTTTTGAATAGGAATCTACAATTGGTACTATCTCCTTTTAAGGCCAAGTACCTTATTCCAATTTGAATTAACAAGGTATGGTCGGTGTATTATTCCCTCACAATTTTATGACTACTACTTCAAAACTTATTATAATTGTTTATCGAAAGTATTTCAAACAATTAATTATCCTTTCAAGGACACTACTTGTCTATAGTGTTTCCTTTGTTAATCAAGAATATAAATATCATTTGGTCTGAATTTGAATAAGATCAAGAAATAAAATATATTTAAAAATATTTATTTTCAAGTACATAATTTCACTTGGCTACACACGAGTCCTAGATGTAAAGGGGATTATCAGTTCATGGTAAACCCAAAAATGAGAAGAAGAAAATAAAGGAACCATGATAAACCCAAAAATGAAGGCTTCTAATGAGTTGGAGCTTAATAGATCGTCATTCCTAAATCAAATTGTGGTTCTTCTGTAGGATGTAAATGTTTTTCTCCTTCTTTTCTCTTCGTTTCTTGTCTTTAGACCATGAGTTATGGAATGATTTATCTTTTGCAGCACTACCCCTGTATTAGGTTGTAACTGGTGTAATTGTTAGTGATAAGATATGGATTGTTGGATCACATTAATGGATTCATGGAATCCATTGTATTTATGATGTTGGTGGAATATGGTGCATATTACCATTGGGTACACTGAAACAATTGGATGTGCATTAGGGTATGTAACAACATATTTCAAATTTATAAGACCCAATGGGCACAATTATTAAACAAATCCACAAGTGTACATGCTCTGGAGTAGTTTAGGAGCGGCAAGTCAAAGTCAAATCCAAGGTAGAGAGAAGGCACTAGAGCTATATCAGTCTAGGCCATGTTCCTAATGTGGAGTCTAGGATTGAAGGGTTAAACTTTGATTTTATTGATTACACTAGTTATGATGACCTCACTTTTCATTGTGCCCTAATTAAGAAAGGACCTTAAAGTCGATAGACATTACCTAAATTCCCAAGGATCCCAATTTAACAAATAC
Source organism: Alisma plantago-aquatica (assembly GCA_963693085.1). NCBI lineage: Eukaryota > Viridiplantae > Streptophyta > Magnoliopsida > Alismatales > Alismataceae > Alisma > Alisma plantago-aquatica. The sequence goes on from OY856409.1 coordinate 1,776,554,585, forward strand.
CAAATAATAGTAAATGATTTCAATTATTTTGCAGCCCTTATTTACAAGGTGTATAATAATGCTTCTCTAAGGAGTTATATGAACTAGACATGAGAACTAATACCTATGAGAAGAAGCATCTAAATATTCCTCCTTTACTTAACTTTATTGTCTTCAATTGAATTCATATAATTCATCATGTCTTGATATCCTCATAAATGACATCTACCTAAAACACTGACAATCAAAATGCACATTAGTATATTGCTATACTGTGTATGTGGGGTGCATACAAAAGTGTGCAACTAAGATACCAACATGTAATCAATCAATTACTTATGCATTTTCATTATTATTCTAACCCATGATTGATATGACATCTTGGGCATAATCACTCTCCCTCACAACTCATGTGCATCACCCCTTGAACGTGTCATCCTAGGGTTCAAAATTTGATATTTAATTGTATGTGATACTCATAGTGATATTATAATTGAACAAAAAGTAAATAAGCATTCAATAGTTTATTTCATCAATCCGCAAGAGATCCTCGACAAACACGGACAGTCAATAGTGCGAATAGTCATAATCGTAACCAGCTATCTCAATGCAGAACCATAATACCATGCAATCATACTTCAAGCACTTTAAGCATGTCATCCAATCAAGAAAGAAAAGATGGATCCAAGCAGTCATCATTTAATCTTCATGAATGTGTATCCTAAAGTGTCACCATCATATTATTCAGATTAAACACTACTTGATTCATAATCTAGCGTTTATGGTTGTCTCAGGTTTGGATAAGGAATACGGGTACGAAATTGTAATTCCAACACATCATATTTTCTCAGATCGTTTACACCATATTAGACATTAGGTGTAACCCTAATTATCAGATATATCACATCATTGTGTTATGAACACTTAGATTAGAGTATATGAATTAATAATCTGGCATGCTATGGTCTTTGATTTTCAAAACCCTAATTACTCATGTAGATTATTATTCACTTTAGAAACCCTAATTATACATCATCATTATCATCATCATCTTAGATCTCAATTATATACAAATTATTATATTATAACATGAACTGAGAGTATTTAATGTATTCAACACCTTAATCAACAATTCTAGGTTTTGAATGTATTAATCCTCTTATATACAGGTTCTAGGTTTACTTTTAGACTTAGGATCATACTTAGAAATCAAATACATTTTATTCCTATTCCAATCATTTTCCTAATCAAAATTATATATATTATTTGTAACGCCCCTCCAAGTACATACATGACAGCGGAAGCAAACCCTATGTTTTCCATAAAATAGGTCACTTGGCTTGGAGGAACATTAGAAAACATGATATTCAATAGCAATAAGATAATTGAGGCACCATGAAATAATTGCAAACATAGATTCATACATTGTTCTTTGAAAGGGAAAACATAAATTGTCTCATCTTGATCTCAAACCTAATACATGTATCTAAGAAAATCTAAAGCATGAACCGAAAACTAGACTAGATGATTTATCAAATGGTAGATGGAACCCCACCAAGATAAAGTATTCCTTGATGTTAGCTAGCTAAAGGGATCATTTAGATTCTCCTTTATTCCTTAATCTAGGGACATCGTGTCCCACACCCATGTGAAGACAAAGACATACATTAGTGAGAGACATTATACATTTTATAAGAACTAAAAACTAAGCATAATCACTTTCCCTGAAAGAAAAGATTGGCATGTATTTGACTTAAGCTTTCATTATTACTTAGATGCCCACTTAAGAGCACATGATTGCTAGGAAAGTATGTAATGTTAGGAAAGCCCATAATTGTCATGAATGCCCATGATTTGGCTATAAAAATCCCATAACGACCCCTTGAGGTCCATGCTTGTCTATAAATCACATAATTGACATGAATGCCCATAAAGAACCCTTGAGGTCCATGATTCAAGAAGCATATTAAACGGAATTCCATTTATCTGAACATTAACATTACCATAAACATAAGCTTAATCTTGAACTTTAATCTTTAAATGATGGGACTTCTCCATCATGAAACTTTAACTTTAAATCAATTAATCATTAATAATTAGTCGTAATCTCTAATCTTAATGGACATGATAATAATAAGACATGTATATAGAAATTATCAAGAAATTTATTATGATGAACATGATTTGAGCATTGAACTTGAAACTGGAATCATAATTCATAGATCATACAAAGAAAACAATTCAACCAATGTATTTATGTATAATGGCATTTCATGCTTTCCTAGAGAAAAGAACATATGTAGGTTAGTCCTTCTTACTCATGGTCAACTCTTTCAATCGTGCATGACGAGCGCCTCTACTCTTTTGTTCTGCGAAACTAGAACAAGCTCCTGTCCCACGATCTCTGACAAACAAATCACATCTCGAGCACACTTCCTTCTCCACACAGTCTAGAATCCTATTGTGCATGGCCTCACCTCTCGTTGCACACAGCTAGAGTGCAAAGACTCCCACCTAATTTCCATGAGTAGGCAGTGTTGCAGACCCAAGGAAGGGACAATGTGACATCGGAGAAGATGCTTCGAAACATCTTCAGAGATTCTATTATTAGGGTCCAATCTCACACAGTTGGAGAGGTATTAACTAGTTAGAGTTTAGAGGGAAGAAACCCATGTCATGGATGAGCATAGAGAGGACTAATTTTTGGTCAAAACTATCAAAGCTATGAGGAATGGTGGTGATCCATTGCAGGTGGATACAGATTGGTGGGATTCAAAGGAGAAACACAAGAGGAGTTGAGGAGGTGGGATTCAAAGGGGCTACACATCTTATAGATATAAAGAGGATTTTTAAGGTACTTAGACAAAACCAAAAATTTTGGACTATGGTATCCCAAGTCAAGGGACTTTAATCTTATGGATTATAGTGATGTTGATTATGCAAGATGATTGATTGATACAAAGTTCACAAGTGCACTTGCTTTATACTAGGACCATTCTTGGTGTCATGGTTCTCTAAGAAATAGAGCACAATGGCATTATCAACCATCAAGGCTAAGTACATTGCACCCGGGAGTTGTTGTGCCCAAGTCCTATGGATGAAGAAAATACTCTAAGACTTTAATATTCATTTTGATGCTTCTCCTATCTATTGTGATAATACTAGTGCAATTAACTTGTCATATAAACCTATCTTGCATACTATAGCTAAGAATATAGAGGTTCTTCATCATTTTAATTGTGATCAAATTGCCAAGAAGGATATCTATATCATCCTGTGGACACGAAGAACCAGTTCGCGAAATTTTTCACTAAACCTCTAGCAAGAGAGCAATTTAACTTTATTACATTTAAACTGCTCATAACTTCTTTGAATGAATTTGATGTGCCTTCTAGCTTATTGCCATCTATCCTATATTCTTTTCTTATGTTTTGATCATCATTGCTTGCTAATATGCTAAAAATCAATTTTCATGTTCTTTTTGCCTTATTTTTTCTCTCATTTTTGGGTATTTTTCACAAACGCTTGTTTTATCACAAAATAGTACCCAAAGATGAGTGATATGTGCCTAATTATGCTTAAAATGCAAAATGGAATTGAAACATAAATTTAATTAGCACTCTAATGGCTAGAAATTGGAATTTCTAATGTTGGTTCAGTTGGATCTTCGGTCGAGTTGCCAACTCGACCGATCGGAGGCTAAGAGATTCTTTAAAAGAGCCAATCAGTCGATTTTTTGAGTCACAAAACTCGACCGATGGCCGGGATGGAGCAAACATAAGTTATCTTTGCCCGACTTTTCTCCCTCTCAACTATAAAAAATCGATCGATCTGACCTCTAGCTCCCTCAAGTTCTCAACCCTAGCCCCGACTTTCCTTTCCCTAGCCCTAGTTCGACCTCGGTAGACCTTCCTTGACCTCCTTCCTATCAAACCTAGGTGTGTAGATGGATTTTGGTGGTGTTTCTCTTGATTTTTCTCTATCCATCCTCTCCATTTCATCACCATGGTGTCCAACAGGAGAAAGAGGGTGGCCCCAACTCGAGCACCATCTTCGTCTTCCAACTCACATCTCATACCCTTTGAAGATACCTTTTTTGTCTCCAATGAGGATCTCAATAGGTACAAGGAGCTCTACCTTGGAATCTTTTTCTATTTAGTGCATTTTTTTAGCCAAACCCACATAGACAAAGGGTAATTGATCAAGTAGCCGAGTTGCATTATAATCACCATCTCTCCACCTTGTGTGTCGAACGCTTGTGCTACAACAATTCCATCACTAGCACAAAAGTCATTCATGAATTCTATCCTAATTTGCAATGGAATTATGACACACTCCTACATCCATCCAATGCTCAAGTAGTCGTCACTTCCATGATCATTGGGTAGAAATTCCAAGTCTCCAGGGATACCCTGAACATCATCTTCTCGAGTACTAAGGTGACTGACACTTGGAGGAAGGACTACCCCGAGTATTTTGACCTAGTTGAACCTGAGGCATTCTATAAGGAATATGATCTTACTCCCCTTGATATTTATAAATATTTGAAGAAGCTTCAATTCCCCTATAGGAAGAAGAGTACCCTTCCCTCCTCCGCCTTAGACCTCAAGAACCATGTACTTGCCTTAGTTGTTAACTGCAATATTCATCACAAGAAAAACCAGACTGAAATTGCAGAAAACACTGTGGTAATTATGTACTATCTACTGAAGATCGAGTCAATTGGTTTGGGTATATTCTCCATAACATGACCTTCTTGGAGTTTGATAAGAACACCTGTGGCACCCACCCACCCTACCCAATCCTGATTTGTGGTCTTTTTCAGCTTGCTACTGGAAAATCTCTTTTCCATGACCTTCCCTACAAACCATCTCAGAAAAGAGTTTGCATCAGTGAGACCACACTTCAAAAGTTTGTTCCTATCCCTTCCTCTACCACACCTAGAGCCTCCACCTCTACCTCCACTCGTGCACCTCCACCACCTCAACCTTATTGACCTGCCCGTTCCTCGTTCCACGTGTCAATTGAAACCATTATCGGCTACATGTTGCATCAATAGGCGTATAACCTTCAAGTTCAGGAGCACATACATCGTGATCTTTGTGCCATCATTTCCAACTTGAACCTCTCATGTGCACACCCTTATCCAACCTACCAGCCCTACCCAAGAGGTGACTATTCATCCTATTCATATGATCACTTTTACCCAACCTCTCCACCTCTTACTTCTGCTGCTACACCATCTAATGTTGGTGGATCTACCCCTAGAGTGTTGTTTCTTCCTGTTAGCCCTTTTGCCACCCTACTTGCTGGTCTTGGTACTTCTGCTACCTCATTTCCATAGGCCAATGAGCTTCATGCTCTTGGCATGTCTTCGACTAAGTAGAATTCCCATTGGCCTGGCCGTGGTTTTGGTTCCCTTGCTGATGAGGAGATGCCAGACCAGGCTGATGAGGAAGTTGTTATTGCTGATGAGGAGGCTTATGAGGTTGAGGAGATGATGGTTCTAAAGGCTTTATTGGTGCCTCTGGTGCTGTAGGTGATGTTGTTGTCTTTGTCGCATCTTTAGACAAAGATGGTGACTACGAGGCAAAAGATTCTAATGGTGATGAATATGTTTAGATGTTCTAGTTTTTAGTCTAGATGCTTATCTTATATATCTTTCTAGGATATTTTGTACTAAAACATCTTGGCACATTTTTTGAGTTTTACTATTTTATCACCATGTTTTCATTATTTTGGATTGTTGTTATTTTTTAGGACATGCTCTCTGTGCTGTAATCTTAATCGTATTTACGCTTACTCTTTGATTTACTATTTCTCATGAGTTGGTGCCATGTTTACCATATAATTATGGCATAGATTGTTTTGTTTCTTTAGTTTATTTTTGATGTATGCTTTGAGATTGTACGTTGTGGATGTATGTTTGGTTGTTCTTTGAGAAGACATATTTCTGTGTTGTTCTACCCCCCTTCCTTTTTCATAATGTTAAAAGGGGCATAGAAGTTCATTGTTTTGAAGCTCAACCATATTGTTTTTACTGTCTATGTGATCCTTTTCTTGTTCATTATATGCCTTCTCATGTGACTTTCTAAAGGACCATATAGTATACATGCTATATTGTTTTGTGTATAAAAGACTAACTATGCAGATAAGAGTAAGCATAGATTGAGGGGGAGCAATTCACATTGTTCAAATCACGAATCCCCCTGAAATTCATAAGGCAAAGGTATAACTTTACATATCCTTTTCAATATGATTGAAGAAAGGTTTCTCATTGTCAAAAAAGGGGAGAATGTTGACTTCAGAGTTATACATAGCCCATATTTTCATAATGTGTTTGTTCAAGATTGATTTCAGGCCTCAGATACATGAAAAGGATCAAATTACACAAGCCCTAGCTTGTCCAAGTTCAAGTCAAAAGCAATGCAAGTGTGCAATTTGGTAAATCACTCTAAATGACCTTACATGATTTTTATAATCACTTGTATTGATGATATAACTTGTAATTAATATGGTAAAAAATTAGGGATACTTAATTCCAACATTTGATCACTCAAAAGTTAATTTAGAAAAAAATTCATAGGTTGTTTATCAGTCGAGTTGGAAAATAGGCCGATCCAGTGATGGATTATCTAGAGAGACCAATCAGTCGAGTTGAACACTCATAGAAATCAAACGATCGATCAACTAACCAAAACTGATTTTGACTCATCGGTCGAGTTTCCTAGAACAAACTCAATCGATTGTTTAAAAACTGGCTTTGTCAATTACTGGATCGGTTGAGTTATCTTTATTGAAACTCGACCGAATGTACTATACAGAAAATGCAAAAAAAGTGATTATAACCATTGGAGAGTCTTTTGAGTAGGAATAAATCCATTGTAACTTGGAAAATGACTATTGTTCGCCCTTAAGTGGTCCCAAACTCAAGGGAACACCCCATCTATAGATAGGACACCTTAGAGTTCATTCCAAATTTTCTCATTCATGATATTCCAAGTCCTTGCTATAGTTGAGTGTGTTCCAACTCCTTGAGCCCCATTCTCTCTCTTATTTACATAGCATTTTGTGATTATGAGTGAGTTAGGCCAGTTCTAAGAGAGCGAAATTCATGTTCTTGTAAAGCTCTCATTCCATTCCATTCCCTACCCCCTTTCTCAAAGAATAAAAGGTTGAAGCAAGCTACTCCAAGTGAAGATGAAGCTCTTGATGTTCTTCTTCAAGGTTAAATAAGACATGAAGATCTTCTCTAGGTGAAGGAGAAGGGCAAGGCCAAGATTCAAGAAGAGTGGGAAATTTCCTTCAAGGCCAAAGACTTTATGCAAGTGTTGGTAAGTCCTTGTTGAAGGCTGAAGACATCTTGATCAAGTGGGTAAGTCCTTGTGAAGGTGGAAGATTCTTGTCTTGAATAGGTAAGTCCTTGGATGTATGGTTGTCTCCTTATATATCTTATGAATGAATATAAGTACACACAGATTACAAAGTCCTAGAGGTTGAGCTCTCTAGGTAGTGGATTGACTCTCTCCTAGTTTGGAGAGTGGAACCACTCTAAACAAACCTTGTCCAAGTGCATGTTTCAATTTCTCTCATCTTTTCTATGCTTGCTTAGTTAGGACTTCAAATTGCTCTTAAGCTATTGGTTTTGAGTGATATAATGTGAAGGTCTAATTTATCTTGTGAGAATTTTGAAGCTCTATTTACACCGCCTCTAGAGCCATGGATCCAATAAGTGGTGTCCGAGCTAGAGGATCTTATCCAACAATCTCCTATGAGACAAGAAGATGGGCGCAACCTACTTGGTTCACTCAACCTAAAGGGAGGCTTCTCCATGCATCCTCCAATCTTCGACGACACCAATGTCCTATGATGGAAGAGGCGTATGAAGTTATATCTTCAAGGTATGAACTTTGATATGTGGTAGGTGATGGTTACACCATACAAAGAGCCAACCAGAGCTCTTTCAATATGGATTGATACTGCACTAAAAGAAGTCCAGCTCAATGCCAAAGCCATAAACATTCTCTGTGCATCCCTTACCCCAACAGAGTTCAACCGCATCTCTTCTTGGGACACCGCCTATGATATTTGGGATAAATTGTGCATTACCTATGAAGACACAAAGCAAGTCAAGGAGGCTAAGATATACATGTTGAATAGCCTTCTAGAGAACTTCAAGATGGGCAAAGAAAGAAAGGATTACGGAGATGTACTCTAGGCTTAATGTGATCATCAATGGCCTAGCTACTTTGGTCAACACTTTGGATAGAGATGTAATAAACTCAAAGATCATGAGAACTCTACCAAAGAGATGGGAGTCAAAGGTGACCTCCACTGAAGAAGTGAGGAGCCTTGGTGACATCCCAACCGAAATGCTCATTGGCAACCTCCAAGCTCATGCCTGAAAAACCACTAGAGGGGGGTGAATAGGGTTTTATAGATATTTTAAAATAATTTAACTCAAACAACCACAATTGCTATAACAAGAAGGAGACAAGGTGTTTAGAGTGGTTCCAACCTTAGCAAATACTAAGGAAGTCAATCCACTACCCGGTTGCTTACCCAACCGAGATTTTGAAAGTATTAATTTTATTACCTTCACAAGGAATTACACAAAATACAATACTTTCTTACACCCCTTGAACAGCCTTCACTTGAAGTAGATGCACCAACTCGAGGTAGCCTTCTTGAAGTAACTCCAAGCTCCCCCTTGAAGTAGCCTTCCTCTTTAGAAGTAACCTCCCGTTGCACCAGCCTTCTTGAAGTAGCTCAAGGTCCCCTTCTTCACCAAGAAGATCAACAACCTCTCCAATCCACAGCCTCCAACCTAGGAGTAGCAAGGAGAGTACAAACAGTAATAGTGAACAAGAAAGGAAAATGGAAATTACAACTTATCCTTTGAAGCACAAGGCTTGATTTGCCTAGATCAAGTGTGTAGATCTCCTAACCAATGTGTATGGAAATGTGATTGTTGTGGATAGGAGATGCTAGCCTATAGGACACGAAATTATCTCAAGGAGGAAAGTAGCCAATAGCCAATGTGCTCAATCTGCTCACAAACAGGTTGCTCAATTGCAAGTATGCTCAAGTGTATCACAAGTGTAGCTTAGGTGAGTTTAGGTGTCCTAAGGCATGTCCTATTTATAGGAATGGCCTACAAGTGCTTAAGGACGTTCTAGACACTTTCTAGGGGGTTCTAAGTGCTTAACTAGCCGTTAGGTACAAATTAGGCGCATTAGCAATGGCTAGTTAATTAATTCTGCAGTTGCTGTCAGAGTCCACCTCGGTCGAGCAGTTGTCGACCGAGACACCTACTCGGTCGAGGATTTGTCGACCGACAGGCTCTCTGAATCAAGTGTTAGCAACGTTCATCTCCAACTATCAACTACCTTGTCAGTTGTGTCTAACGGCTACCTGGGTCTTTCTCGGTCGAGAATTTTGTCGACCGAGAGTGTCTCGGTCGAGGAGTTTGTCGACCGAGATTGACCCTGTTTCAATGTTTCAATTTAAGGCATTAATTATGTGTATGAGTGTGCATAGGTGGCACTATTGAAGGGGATGACCTATCTAAGTGTAATGATTGGCTAGAGGAGATCTAACGCTTGATTTACATGAAGTCTAAGTACTTGTACATTATATATTTGTATAAGTTTCCAATTGATTACATTTCATGAAATTTACAAACATTCAAGCATATAGATTCCCTTGAACTTTGTCATCCACCTTATTCCTGCAACACTCAAGTAGCACGTTAGATTAACAAGAATGAAAATGTTTGTCATTATCAAAACATAGGGATTTACAGATGTCCATTTAGCCAACAATCTCCCCCTTTTTGAAAATGACAAACATTTCCTAAATATAAAATAAGAAAATATAAAACATGTGAGTTTCATACCTGAAGATTACCTTTGTGAATTTCTTCTCTTGTTTATAAAATGTGTGCTTATTATTCCCCGTGAATTATGGAACATGAAATCCAATTCTTTAGGGAATATAGCAACTGTCAATGTAAAGCCAAGAGATTTATGAAACTCATTGATTGAGTTTTTCAAGTTTATCATTTTAAGATTTATATTTATTTCTCCCCCTTTGTCATTTCAAAAAGATATCCAAGAAAAAATATAGAAAAACTCCCCCTTAATTTGATATTCCAATAAATAACCATCAACTCTAAAAAGAATGTCCATTTAAAAATGTCAAGATGCACAAATATCAAAGAAAACATCCTCTAAGGGAGTGATAAGTAGTTGCTTCCTTATTTTTATGAATTGGTCTAATGGAAGCAGTTTTGTAAATATGTCAGCCAATTGATCTTCCGTATCAACATGATGAAGGGATATATTATTTTTAGCTATATGATCCCTTAAGAAATGATGACGGATTTCAATATTTTTGGCACGGCTGTGTAAAATAGGACTATGTGCTAAGTTTATAGCGCTTGTGTTGTCACAAAAGATAGGCGTAGATGAAAAAGTAAAACCATAATCGTTTAACACTTGTTGCATATAAAGCACTTGAGCACAACAAGATCCGGCTGCCATATATTCAGCTTCAGTTGTAGAGAGAGAAACCGTATTTTGTTTCTTGCTAAACCAAGATACTAAGGCTCTCCCTAGCAAGAAACAGCCACCACTAGTGCTCTTGCGATCAAGTCGAGAACCAGCATAATCAGCATCAGTATCAGCTTTAAAATCCAAGGATTGTCCTTTTGGATACCATAAACCAAAACATGTAGTGCCGGCTAAGTATCGAAGAATTCGTTTAACTGCTTGAAAATGAGAGTGCATAGGTTGTGATTGAAATCGAGCACAAAGACCAACAGAAAACATGATATCCGGTCTAGAAGCAGTTAAGTAAAGCAAACTACCAATCATTGCTCTATATAAGGAATCATGAATAGGTTCCCCATTTTCATCCTTATCAATCTTAATAGAAGTGGCCATAGGAGTAGTAGCATGTTTGCACTGATCCATCCCAAAACGTTTTAAGAGTTCTTTAGTATACTTTTCTTGGCTTATAAAGATCCCAGCAGGGGTTTGTTTAATATGGAAACCAAGAAAGAAAGTTAGTTCACCCATGAGGCTCATTTCAAATTCTTTTTGCATAATGTCACTGAATTGTGTGCACAACGATTCATTAGAAGCTCCAAAAATAATGTCATCAACATATATTTGAACAACTAGAAAATCAGATGTATATGTTTTGAAAAATAAAGTAGAATCTGAATTTCCAATAGAAAAACCATTATCAAAAAGATATGTCTTGAGCCTTTCATGCCAGTTCCTAGGTGCTTGTTTTAAACCATAAAGTGCTTTCTTTAGTTTATAAACATAGTCACCTTTTTCTGGTATTTCAAAACCAGGTGGTTGGGCAACATATACTTCTTCTTGAATGATTCCGTTTAGAAATGCACTTTTTACATCCATTTGGTAAAGTTTGATGTTTTTGTGTGCAGCAATAGCTAGTAACATTCTAATAGCTTCAAGTCTAGCTACTGGTGCATATGTTTCATCAAAATCTATTCCTTCTTGTTAATTATATCCTTGTGCTACTAACCTAACTTTATTCCTTATTACTTCTCCTGCCTCATTTAGCTTATTCCTAAAAACCCATTTAGTTCCAATGATGGTTTTATCTTGTGGTTTAGGAACTAAATCCCATACATCATTTTTAGTAAATTGGTTTAATTCTTCTTGAATTGCTATTATCCAGTAGTCATCTTTTAGAGCTTCAGTTACCTTCTTAGGTTCAATTATAGAAACAAAGGCCATATTTGCAACATCTCTAAAAGATGAACGAGTTTTGACTCTATCATTTGGATTGCCAATAATCAATTCTTGAGGATGATCCTTGATGAGTCTAGGCATAGGTTGTGGTGTGTTAACTTGTTGATCATTAGTATTAGTATTTTTGTCACCATCATTAGGTATGGATAGATTTTCTATTTGATGAGTAAGATCAACTATTTCAGGATTTTCAGATTGTAGCTCCTCATGAAAGGTAATATGGATGGATTCTTCAACTTTTCTAGAGATAGTGTTGTAAACTCTAAATGCTTTGCTAGAGGTAGAATATCCCAAAAAGAATGCTTTATGTGATTTAGAATCAAACTTATCTTTATCCTCTTTAGTATTTAAGATATGACATGTTGATCCAAATGTATGAAAATAGTCAACTCTAGGTTTCTTAGAATGTATTATTTCATATGGTGTTTTCTTCAAGTGGGAGTGAACAGTGACTCTATTTAACACATAGCATGCGGTGTTTACAGCTTCAGCCCAAAAAGTTTTAGGTGTGTTATGTTCGAGCATCATAGTTCTAGCCATTTCTTGTAGTGATCGATTTTTCCTTTCAACTATACCGTTTTGTTGTGGAGTGCGTGGAGCAGAAAAATTGTGAGTGTACCCTTGAGATGTGCAAAATTCTTCAAATACATGATTTTCAAATTCTCCACCATGATCACTTCTAATGGTACATATTTTGTTTTGTAATAAATTTTCAATTTTGGAACAAAACTTTACAAAAAAACATGAACAGTGTCATCTTTGGTTGCAAGAAAATGTACCCATGTGTATCTACTATAATCGTCAACAATAACAAAACAATATCTTTTGCCACCAATAGATTTGCGTCCTCATGGGTCCAAATAAATCCATATGAATCAATTCTAAGGATCTACTTGTGCTAAGTACATGTTTAGGTTTAAAAGAGGTTTTTGTTTGTTTTCCCAAGGTACATGGTTCACAATTTTCAATTTGATCGAAAGATAAAGTAGGCAAACCACAAACAAGATCATATTTCACTAATTTTTTGATAACATGTGAACTAGCATGTCCTAGCTTTTTATGCCATAGTTGTAAAGTATTTTCATTTGCAAGCAAGCATTTTCCTACTACATATTTCATAGAGTTAGGTCTAAGAATATAAAGATTTCCAACTCTTTTTCCTTCATAGATAACATTTGTAGTGTTTTCTATTAATAATTTGCAGCAGTTTTTGTTAAATAGAACATCATATCCACTGTCACATAATTCACTAACACTTATCAAATTATGGTGCAAACCATCAACGAGTAGAACATTTTTTATTTCAAGGTTTGTACCAATATTACCTATTCCAACGATTTTACCTTTACCATTGTCTCCAAAGGTGACTGTTCGACTTTTCTTTTCTTCAAGAGTTTGAAATGCATCCTTGTTCCCGGTCATATGTTTGGAACATCCACTGTCAACCACCCAATCCTGCATTAAAATGTAGGTTTTGGTACCCATGTGATGGTCCGGTATGGTTAGAAGTATTTAATTACAGACTGAATAAAAATCTGACTCAGAACTTCAGTTGGTCGACGACTGTTCGACCGACATCTCTCTCGGTCGACTAATCGTCAATCGAGAAAGTTGTTGTTTTGATGTTGTAGATATAATTTGTTACAGGCGTCTGGTCGGTCGACAAAAGTTTGACCGATGATATTTTCAGTCGACAATACTTCGACCGAGTATATTTCTGTTTCAGTATTGCAGTTCTGAAGATTTCAATAATGCATGACACTTTTTATTGAGTTGAGATAAGATAATATAATTTGCAAAAATGAGCATTAGATCCTATCTCAACTGACTTACATTTAAATCTACTAAGTTTGGGGTCTTGGGACCCATACTAAACTGGAATCCTTGGTCTTATAGGGGCATGAAAATGAATAATGTCCAAGACGAAGACAAAAATGACAAGTAATAGAATCAATTTCATTTCTTTTTCTAGCAATTGTGTTCTTAGGTACAAACATAGTTTGAGTCTTGGATGCTTTAGCTCTTTTGGGTTGAATTTTCTTTGGAACATATCCTAAACCTCTTCTTCCATTGTAGCAAGAGGAACTTTTTAGAATTTTATCAAGAATATCGTTTCCTCTTAAGCCATTTATTTCTCTTTGTAGCTTAGCAACCTCATCAATCTTCTTATTGATATCTATCCTTGCTTGATCTAAATCAGATAATAAAGAATTTCTTTCCTTGACAACATTATCATAATCTAAATGGTTACATAGAATAGGTTGAGTCTGAAAATTATTTAGTCTAGCAAGCAAATCAACCTTTTCTTGAGAAAAAATATCATGATTCATTTCTAAAGTAAGTAACTTCATATTGCAGTCGTTTAAAGATGATTTCAAAGACAAATTTTCAAGATCAATATTGTTCTTTTCTGAAGAAAGATCATTCAATTTAGCTTATAGATCCTCATTAGTTTTAGTGACCTTCTTTAGTTTTCTTTTGCATTCAACATATTTGTCATGAGCTTCTTGTAGACTAACAATTAGATCTTCTTTAGGCAAATCAAGAAGGCTTACCTCTTCGTGATCTTCATTATCATTCTCTTGTGCCATGAGACATTCCACTTCCTCTTCTCCACTTTCACTATCACTTGATTCATCCCACGCTGCTTTATAAGCTTTTTCTCCTTTCTTCTTGAATGAGCTTTTCTTCCCATTTCCTTTTTTTGCTTTAGGACATTCATTTTTGAGATGTCCTTTCTTTCCACATTCAAAACACCTAGGAGGAGAAGAACAAGATGCAGAATTTTTGTTAGATCTAAATCTTTTATATTTCTTACCATTAACAATTAGGGCTTCTTCTCCTTCTCCTTCACTTGTCTCATCACTCTCTTGTGTGATTATCTTTGAAGCTTTTAGAGCAACATCTTTCTTTCTTCCTTGTTGTTGTTCACGTTCTCTTCTTTCTTCCTCTTCTAAAGTTGCCTCATGTGCTTCTAAGTTGTCAATGAGTTGCTCCATCCTTAGTCGAGTGAGGTCATTTGCTTCTTCAATGGCAGTCACTTTGGGCTTGTACTTGGGAGGAAGAGATCTAAGAATCTTTGATACCTGGTCTTCCTCACTGATAACTTTACCTAAAGCATTCAAACCATTTACAATAGAAGAGAATTTTGCATACATTTCACTAATAGATTCATTCAGATCCATACGGAATTGTTCAAATTTTTGTTTAAGCATTCCAATTTTAGCATTCTTAACTTGAACAGTCCCTTCATAAGTTATGGAGAGTCTATGCCAAATTTCATAGGCTGTTTCACAATTTGATATCCTATTAAATTCTCCTACTGAAATTGAACAATATAAAATGCTTACAGCTTTGGCATTCATTTGAGCCAACTTTACCGTATTTGCATCCCACTCTACATATTGTGTTTGAGGAAGCTCGTATGGGGTTGACACCATCCTCCATAAGTCCCAATTGATGCCTTGGAAGTAGAACTGCATCCTTCTCTTCCAATATGTATAGTTTGTTCCATCAAACGCTGGAGGTCTAGCAACAAGTGTCCCTTCAAGGTTAAGGTTGTTAAGCACCCTGTCACCCATTCTTCAAGACCTTGTTAAGGTTCCTTGAAGCCTGCTCTGATACCAATTGAAAAACCACTAGAGGGGGGGTGAATAGGGTTTTATAGATATTTTAAAATAATTTAACTCAAACAACCACAATTGCTATAACAAGAAGGAGACAAGGTGTTTAGAGTGGTTCCAACCTTAGCAAATACTAAGGCAGTCAATCCACTACCCGGTTGCTTACCCAACCGGGATTTTGAAAGTACTAATTTTATTACCTTCACAAGGAATTACACAAAATACAATACTTTCTTACACCCCTTGAACAGCCTTCACTTGAAGTAGATGCACCAACTCGAGGTAGCCTTCTTGAAGTAACTCCAAGCTCCCCCTTGAAGTAGCCTTCCTCTTTAGAAGTAACCAATAGACAATGTGCTTGTTGTGGATAGGAGATGCTAGCCTATAGGACACGAAATTATCTCAAGGAGGAAAGTAGCCAATAGCCAATGTGCTCAATCTGCTCACAAACAGGTTGCTCAATTGCAAGTATGCTCAAGTGTATCACAAGTGTAGCTTAGGTGAGTTTAGGTGTCCTAAGGCATGTCCTATTTATAGGAATGGCCTACAAGTGCTTAAGGATGTTCTAGACACTTTCTAGGGGGTTCTAAGTGCTTAACTGGCCGTTAGGTACAAATTAGGCGCATTAGCAATGGCTAGTTAATTAATTCTGCAGTTGCTGTCAGAGTCCACCTCGGTCGAGCAGTTGTCAACCGAGACACCTACTCGGTCGAGGATTTGTCGACCGACAGGCTCTCTGAATCAAGTGTTAGCAACGTTCATCTCCAACTACCAACTACCTTGTCAGCTGTGTCTAACGGCTACCTGGGTCTTTCTCGGTCGAGAATTTTTTCGACCGAGAGTGTCTCGGTCGAGGCGTTTGTCGATCGAGATTGACCCTGTTTCAATGTTTCAATTTAAGGCATTAATTATGTGTATGAGTGTGCATAGGTGGCACTATTGAAGGGGATGACCTATCTAAGTGTAATGATTGGATAGAGGATATCTAACGCTTGATTTACATGAAGTCTAAGTACTTGTACATTATATATTTGTACAAGTTTACAATTGATTACATTTCATGAAATTTACAAACATTCAAGCGTATAGATTCCCTTGAACTTTGTCATCCACCTTATTCCTGCAACACTCAAGTAGCACGTTAGATTAACAAGAATGAAATCTTTGTCATTATCAAAACAGAGGGATTTACAGATGTCCATTTATCCAACAATGTCGAGGCTTAACAAGCAAGAAGAAGAAGCCAAGCAAGAAGAGAAGGAATCCAAGAAGATCAAACATAGTGCTTTCAAATACAAGTGGAATTAGTTATCCTTCAATAAAAACTTGCACTCTGGACATCTCCATCCTCCTCTAGTGAAGATAATGGCCCTAGTGAGCATGAATCCAACTACACCAAGGGCAAGCACTTCAAGGGAAAGCAATCCTCCTCCGCTACTCCTATATGCTACAAGTGTGGATAAAAGGGACACTACAAGAGTGAATGTCCCAAGTCAAGAAAGTCACACCACAAGGAAAGATCCAAGAAGGAGGAAGAGTACAAGAAGGAGAGAAAGTATAAGACGAAGGAAAAGAAGGAGAAAAGATTCAAGAATTCAACTCATGCAGCTTGGGTGGAATCATCCTCAAATGGCTCTAGCTCCGAAGAAGATGGAAAGTGCCACCTTGCACTCATGGCCTCTACTAGTGAAGAAATAGGTGAGGTAAGTGAGGTAATCTTGCATGAGTTAACTAAGGAAATTTTTATTGATATGCTTGTTTCAACCCATTCTTATTTTTCTAAATGTAAATCTAAAAGAAAAAGGTTAGGAAAATTTTTGATGATTTATATGCTAAACTTGAAATTCTTGAGTTAAATGAGAAAACTCATCTTGAGATCATTGATAAATTGCAAGGACAATATCTTGATCTTGAGCTCCAGTACAATGGAGTTGAAGTAGAGAATGGTGTTTACCTTTAGAACATTGAAACTCTTTAGGAAGATAACCAAAAGTTCCTCAATGAGCTTGAAACTCTTAAAATTGAAAATTTTGAATTTAAGCGTATTGCTAATGCTCATAGGGATGAGAGGGATGTTTATCTTAAGGAAATTCAAGTGCTTAAATTTGAAAATGCTACATTTCTTGGCTAATTTAATGATTTATCTTCTAGACCTATATTGCCTAATAATGATATTGGTTTTATTTGTCTTGAGAAAGATTCTTATTTGACTAAAGCCCTTTGTTTGGAGGCCTACCTTGTTCATGCTAGAAATGATATTGTTGGTTTGTTCTCTACTATCATATCTATTAATGATGACAATCAGATACTTAGAGCCTCTCTACAAAAATTCCTAAAAGGGGAAAACTCCCTTAATGAAATCCTTGACCACACTACAAAACAAAGTGGTACTAGTGGTTTGGGATTTGTTGGGGGAGCACCTAAGGGCAAGAACAAATCCAAAGGTAAGAAAAACAGCAAGGAAACCTCCTTTTTCTTTAGAGAGTCTTCCGACATTAAGAATCCTATGATTTGTTATCATTGCAAGTGTGATGATCATTACTCTACTTACTGTCCTTACAAGCCTAAGGGGACCAACCCAAAGATGAAATGGGTTCCCAATCTAACTCCAGATCCCAAAGTTTGATTTGGGAACCAACACTCTCCTTCCATGAAGGAAAAAGGTAGATGGATTGTTGATAGTGGTTGCACTAAGCATACGACAATTAATATAAGCCATTTCAACAACTTCACTAAAAAGAAAGGAGTTTTGGTTTCCTTTGGGTACAATGAGAAAGGTAAGTTTAAAGGTAAGGGTGATGTAGGTGAATCCTTGTGTACCAAGAATGTTCTTTTTGTGGATGGTCTATTTCAAAATTTAATAAGTGTAAGTCAATTATGTCATAATGGTTACCTTGTTATATTTACATTGTTTGAATTCTTGAAGTCATATATAACGGAACTAGAAGTGGTAATATTTATGTAATTGTGCTTGACTCTATTAAGCCTATAAATAGTAGATGCCTAATAGTCAATTTGAATGATATTTCTCTTTGGCATCGTCAGCTTGGTCAAGTAAAAAAGAATCAATTGATTAAGTTGAGAAAAAAGGAATTGGTCAAAGGACATCCCAAATTGGATTTTGAAAAGGATGAGGTATGTGTAACGACCCTGCCATCCGATAACCCCCAATTAAGGGAGACGAGAGATGTTACAACCCCAATTTTGGGTTCATTTGCTGAGAAATGTAATTTCTCATATTAAAGATAAATGAACCAATAATGATGTCTTTGATTGGATGCATGAATTTTGTTACAATAGCCTTGATGATTGCTTTGTGGGCTTTATTGGCTATTGGGCCCAATAACAAGGAAATTCAATAAGTAAATAATTAAATTTTTGAGAAAAGAAAGGTGTGGAAACCTCTAGAAGACAAAAGAATATAATCCAAAGGTGGATTTCGTGCCTCTTGGGTTCTTTGGGTCCCAAGGAATCCAAAATTTCATAGAAAATGCAATAAGAAAAGAAAAGATCAATTAAGTATTTCTTTGTTAAGAAAGAAATTGAAGATAATAATAAATGGAATGTCGATGAGGAAAATAAAAAGAAAGATAAAAAGAAATCCTCAAAAAGAGATGTTTTAATAAGAAATAAATAAGATAATGAGAGGATTTCTAGGATAATCCCAGATAATAGGTGGACTAGATAGTTAATTAAAAGATTATCCACCTTTTTCATGTAAGTCAAATAAATGAACAATATATTAGTTTCCTAAAGGAAATAGTAAGCATGGTTTAAAAAGAAAAGTAAGAGAAAATTGAGAGAAATATAGATATGCCTTGGCTTCTCCCTATTCGTGTAAGTGGAGATAATTGTGAGTAGAAGAGGACATCTTTTAATGAAAAATAAAGGAAAAAGGAGGTTGTGCAAAGGTGTATCTTTAATGGTTAGTACCTTTCCATTAGTAAGTCATGAACCCACATGGACTCTCGTTAGGAAAGGAGTCCATCTACCTTTGGGAAGTGACTGAGAGAGTATAAGGAAAGAATCCTCGAAGAAGCAAGATCAAAGAAGGGTTCGGTAAGCAAGAGAATATATATATAGGTATATGCCTACGAGGCATGAGGACAGTGACTCTCCTTGTAGCAGACTTCCCTTCCTATTCTGTCGTCTCTTCTTGTGTTCTTCTTCATCCTCCATAGATTAGTGTTCTCTCCATGGAATAATTTCGGTCGATCTATGGAAGGTGACCTTCAGAGTGTGGTCATCTATCGGCTAACATGGAATCAAGATGAGGGGGGAGACTTGCTGCACTCAGACCTGCTGCACGGACTGCCGCCAGTAGATGTTGAGGCCAGCAAGACCAAGGATGGTTGGCGGAGGTCAGGGACCCCAGACGTCGAGCCCTGGGAGCGGTACCCTAAACTGAGAAGTAGGGCATCGAGGATCACAACAATGACGACCATGGCTGAGGAAGAGCGTCA
This sequence comes from Alisma plantago-aquatica, assembly GCA_963693085.1. Classification (NCBI taxonomy): domain Eukaryota; kingdom Viridiplantae; phylum Streptophyta; class Magnoliopsida; order Alismatales; family Alismataceae; genus Alisma; species Alisma plantago-aquatica. The sequence goes on from OY856409.1 coordinate 1,776,574,439, forward strand.
TCAGGAACTCGTTGTAATCGGCCAAACCGGTTCACGTAGGACAGCGAGAGCGGGCACAGGTGGTAGACGGTGGGGGTTCAGGTGGCCACTATGGTGGTGGCAAGGGCCGACGGAGCCAAAGATTAGTGGTCTCGCTGCTCCGGAAGTGACGCCCCACAACACCGTCGTGTGCAGGGAGGCCTGGTCGCGGTAACACGCGAGAGAGGGAGGGCACCGCCAGGCACCTCCGGCAGTGCTGGCGTGGAGCTGCCTCTACAAGACTGATGACCAGGGTCACAGGCGGCACGGCAGCGACGTTCCCTTGGTTGCTGGATGCTTGATCGACAGTTGGAGGTGACAGCACAGGCATCCCAAGCCCAGGCGTCGAGCGGATCAGTGTCATCTCGAGAAAGGAGATGAACCCATGCCAAAAGACGAAACCAGCCCTTGTGAGTTTGCAGATCGTGTTTAGCAAGGAAGGGTAAAAATGTCTTTGAAGGTTTCCTCAAGGTGCCGGTCTACATGGCATGAGCGTTGGACCAAAGGAATAAGGTAATGTTTTGTCGACGTGTCATGCAAGGATTGGTCCGGATAGATTTAATCTTGCAAATATCATAGTAATAGCTAGGATGATTGGATTTAGACAAGTAATATATAAAACTTGCCCAGAAAAACGAGAAGAATCCAAATAAAATATTATCATAATCTGATTAAGCTTCTTGTTCTAAAAGTATAGGAAATAAATGTTGTAATGGGTTTAGGGAAAAGGAAAACCTAGTTTTGTGTAAAATGATGCTTAATTGAATATGTTCGTTCATACCTAATCTAGACAGGTTTAATGAAGAAATCCTTGATAATGATGATTCTAGATTAATAGTCTTATAAATATTGTTTTAGGGTTTTAAAACCAATGTTGATATATTGCTATGATCAAAAGCTAATAATGTAATTTGGATGTCACGTGCAATCTAATATGCTTAAGATGCTAATCAGGGTTTAATCCAACATGCATAACTGGGTTTGTAATCTTAGAAACCGTAACGTGAGGAGTTAGGGTTCGTAACCCTAATCCCTAGTCCAAACACGAGATAACCCTAAATCTCGAGTTTAGGATAGGATTTAGATCTGATTAATGTAATATGTATACATGGTGACACATATGCAGTATGCTTTGTTTTAGATACTTGTTGATTATCTTCTTGGTTGCTTGGATGTTTGGATACACTCGTAAAGTATATGATGTTCTTCATGGATTCTGTGATGGCATAAGGTATGTGGTTATGCTTATGACTACCCAAATTAGTTTTCTGGGATTTTGTCGATGTTTCCATCGTGACTTGAATTAAACTGTTGGATGTATTTAATTCATGCAAGGTATAATGTGAATATGACTATCACATTAGAAATATGCCTACTAGCTCAGATCCCGGTCCCCTCTGTAGCTTAATGGGTTGACCTAGTAAATGGCTACCAATGGGGTAGGCCCATCAGGTCATTGGATGACTTAGTAAATGGCTACCAATGGGGTAGGTCCATCAAGTCACAGTGACTTAGAGATTGGATTACCTATGGGTAGTGCCATGCGACTCGACCCTAGATATTGATCTACCTGTTAGGTAGGATCATGCGGGGTTTAATAAGGATCTACCTAGAGAGAGGTGGGATCTCAGTCCACTATAGGGACAGCACAGAGATAGGGGATAGGAAAGGATTGAGTAGCATGGCTTAAAACGTAATCCTGGTTGTTAAATGATTAATTGAATGAATATGTTGTTAACATATTTGCATGATTATTGTTTCCCCCCACATACTAGCTTTGTGCTGACCGACATTCTGTTTATCGGCATTTTAGGTACAATGAAAAGAACAAACAGTAAAGTGGCAGATGTGGAATTAAATGAGAAATAACGTGCACAAGAGGATTAGTTAGTTTAGCATCTTCAAGGATAGAAGTTTAGAAATCCCAATTTTTCCAAGGTAAGAAAAGTTTTATTTTATACCAGTTTTCAATTTAGTTGGTAAAGTTTATTAATTGTTATTGATTATTTGTCGAAACTTTAATCATGTTAATTGGATAACGACTCTGGCCTTTGGGTCTCCCTTAATTGGGGGTTGCTGGGAGGCAGGGTCGTTACAATTGGTATCAGAGCATAGGTTCCTCATTTAATCATTAATAATTATTAAATTTTACAAATTCCATAGAACTGAGGGAGTTATTAGATGATTATCTGGAAGACAAAGGTGTCTAGAAAAGGATCACGACTGGAGGCTGGCAATATTTTATCTCTGCACCGCTAGTCGGAATACGAAGACTCCTAGATCTGTGTGATGGCCAGGCCAAAGTCTTAGGGTATGATTCGAAATAAGATACCTTTAGGACTCTCTCATCTTGTTCATCCCTTCTCAACTCAAATTCTGTTAAGGACCTTAACGATTAGGGTTTCCTCTCTTCTCCTCACCCTCTTGAGGTATGGGTAAGGTTGATAAGGATTAAAGAATCCTCCATCAAATTAATAAAAAGCATGTAAATAAGATGGCATGGACATAAGCTTAATAGAGTAAGCATAAAGGAATAGATACATGCTTAGGTCGTATGACACGAGTTGTCATTGCCCTCAGGGGAGACCTGAGGATAGACCTCCTTGGTAGGAGGATGAGTAGAGAGAGTTAGTCTTGGAGGTAGAGACCTCCATTAAAAGTAGAGACCTAGCACATCCTTTGAGGATGATGTTAACCCTAACCCTAAGTGGAGGTTAGAGAGGAAGATGACATGGTGAGTTAGATGTCATGGTTGACCGAGTGTTTGGTTGGACATGCCTTTGGGATGCCATAAGAGGGTAGATGGCCTAATACCTTTGGCGACCCAACCCTGAAGAGGGTCGTGCATGGTAGAGCGAAGGACATCTCCTTCATGGATGAGGTTAGAGGAGAACCTATAGTTACCCAATGGGCTTAGGCAAGTAGGGTATAGCTTGATGAAATCATGGTTAAGAGATCATGATGGATGGCTTATGAAATGGCTATGGATGATCTTGAGCAAACATAAGGTTGAGCATAGGATTCACCCACATAGAGGTATGCCTGTGAGCTTGATCCTTCATGGAGAGAGGACCTCTAGTAGTAAGGTTGGATGTGGAGTTAGCTCTAGGGAGAAAAAGCAGGACTCAAGCAAGAAGGTTGGAAGCTGAGATTCTGAGACATAAGGAATAGTGGGTAGTTGAAGATGATGCGACCTAAGTGGATGATAGTGGTTGCCTTATGTTTGATCCCTGAAGGCTGATGATATCTTGTTTGCCTTTAGAGGAACCAAACCTTAGAGGGAGGATGATGCTTCTGGTACCTATGTGCCTATGGTATAAGTGGTTACCTGCTGAGATGAGACAAAGAGTGCCTTAGACCCTGAAGAGGTTTAGGTAACTAGGTTGTGAGGCCTTGTACATAGTTGGTTGTCCTTGAGGAGGACTCAACTCTGAGGTGTGGCTCATATAAAAGGATCATAGGAGTACATGACATACCTTGGACATGCTTGTTTCGTGGTTAAGAGATTGAGCATGCGGTTGGACACCCAAAGGTGAACATAGGGTTCCTAGACCTAAGAGGGGAAGTAGTGTACCTGAAGCCCATGATGAAACTTTGGGAATCGAGCATGGAACCCTTCATGATTAAAGGAAAGGAAAACCCTTAAGTTTGAGGTATGCTTGATGAACCCTAAGGTGGCGACATGAGAAGGTTGTTCTTGACCCAAAGTTGAGGAATGAGAACAAGTATGACCTAGCATGGGTTAATAGGTAGTCTGCTTGTGCCTTGTAGCTGCTGGGTTAGGCATGCTCATACTCATGAGAATATAAACCCTAGGGACGGTTGTAACCTTGTTGTCAAGAAGTTGTAGTTTCCTCCCATCCTGGGAGAGGGACCCTTTTGTAGGGTGTATACCAGTTTTGTTGGTTTTGAGGTAACCTAAAGAAGTTTTAGAGGATCTTGAGAAGCTGGGTGAAAAGTGCATGGTATGAGAATGAACTTGTAGACCCATAAATAGCCATCTCTAAGTGCATGTGGATGTGTTACCATGGAGGTAACCAGTATGGGGCCTGACCAAGGTAGGTAGGTTTCCATGACCCCTATGAAGGGATGAAAGTCAGTCACGAGTGCATAGAGAGATGAGGAAATATTGGGTAAGGTTCTAAGTTTAACATGTACTATAATGGAATCCGAAGTCTATCCTAGGGTTAGGTAGGGATAAGACTGATGGAAGAAGGAGTTGCCTAATTCCCTAGTTGCGCATGACCATAGGTTCGGGAGGTAACAACTATCATTGTTTAAGGGCCATGGGTTAGGAGATTGATCACCTTCATGAACTCATGAGACCCAAAGGGCAGATGAGTAGGGCACTCTCTGGATGCATGAGGGAAGAGGGATGACCCCAAAAGTGCCGGCACCCTATAGACCCAGAGGAGATGACCAAGGATTGTGTGTAAACCCCAGTAGGTTCAAGACCAGTTTTCCATGAAAGTAATTTTTGATATCATGATGTTTGTGATGTAGAGACATGAGTTGCACGTTTCAACTTAGATTTGAAAGTGTACTGGCAAGGTGGGTTGTACCATCTCTACTTTTGTAATGGGAAGAACTCTGTATTTGGACGGCCGCCAAATGCTTATTTCTTCTTATTATGGGAGTGAGAGATAGGATAGTACGCATGCCACACACCAAGGGTAAAGATGACGTGAGTTGGAACGTTGCTATAAGGAATGAGGACAGAGATGATAACATGCCATGGTGAAGTGAATGATACATGGACAGGTACAAATGATAAGAGTATTAAGGAAATCATCTTGTGAGGATATTTTATCATGAGCTAGGTGGAGTTTGCAAGTTATACAAAGTTGAGTTTGATCATCAAGGAGATGATCTCAAAGTATTCTCAATGAAGATAGACTTAGAATTCGAGTTTGAGATGATAAGTGAAATACATGGAAGAGTATGTCTTCAACTTTACCTAACACTTAAGGATAAGAAGTGGTAATAAATGCTCTGGTTGAGATATAGCTGCCTAGTTAGATGGAGGCAAGAAGAGGTTGTTAGGTTAACCCTTATTTGGAAATGAGATAAGTTTGGCTAACACACAGATGTAACAATATCGGTTGATCAAGTTAAAGGTTGTTTGTTTAGCCAGCCTAGTCCATGATATAATGAAAGGATGGTTGTAGAACCTCAGATGCACTCCTCTAAAAAGGAAGGTGATGAAACCCTGATTAGAGTGGTGTAGGGTTTCTGAGGAATCAGGTTGAGGAATCATGACACACTAGAGATCATGATTTTAAGATCACCATATACCATGGTATTACTGAGATAGTAAGAGATCATAGCACTTTGGGTGCTTAAGATGAAGATGCATGTGAAGGACGAACACCAGTGACCCAATGCATGGATATAAAGTATAAAGAGTTCCCGAAAGGGAATGGGATTTCATCACCATGGTTGTGGTGGTAAGTCTTCCCTAGACCAAAGAAGGTCAAGATGCAATATGGGTTATGGTAGATCGCCTTCCTAGATGACATGAGAAAGAAAGAATGATGTTAAGGGACAAATTTGGTTGAACTACTTAAGAGAGAAAGATGATTCAATTACGCCATGATGCAAGAGTATGACCTAAAAGTGCATTTCCATTCGGTGGAAGTAGGTGGATGAAGAACTCATTTTTTAGTACCGCTTATCACCCCTAACTAATGGTTAGTATGAACCAGACTAGAGGGTCTGATGAGAGCAAGAGTGTTTGTTCAGGGTGATACAAAGAGACAGTTCTTAAGATGTGATGTTAACCACCATAGCCTTTATCGGGATGCAAGAAGTTCTATAAGGAGGTTGTGTCGGTCACCACTTCATTATGATGATGATGGTGAAGGAGGCCTCATGAAGGTCATAAAAGAACCACAGTGTGTGCAGATGAAGTCGCTTGATCGTGCAATGGCTGAGAGAGAGCCCAAGGATGATAGGAGTCGTGAGCTGATGCAAAGCAGACTGACATGCAGTTCACTGTGGGAGAATATGTGATGTGAAAATCCGACCCGTCTATGCTATAGCTGAGAAAGATGAGTCCCCGATATATGGGTCCATTTGAAATGGATTGGTGGAAATGATTGTGTTTAGCCTTATCCCTCAGGATAACATGATGTGTAATGTGTTACATGAGTCCTATCTAGAGCACTATGTGAGGTACCCAAGCCATGTGTTGAGCCCTAAACCTATTCAGCTTTTGAGAAGTTGAAATGACCTGAGTCACCTATGAAGGTATGATATACCAAGGTAAGAAAGAACTCAGATGGAAGAATATGAGATGATAAAGGTTCTTGGGAAGCACCGTGGAAAGGGTGAAGCCACATGGGAGCCATGATGGACATATGAAAGGCTTATCCTATTTGTTTGCTTGCCTGATGGAATTTTGGGGGCAAAATTCTTATAAGAGGGGAAGGATGTTACAACCCCAATTTTGGGTTCATTTTTTGAGAAATGTAATTTCTCATATTAAAGATAAATGAACCAATAATGATGTCTTTGATTGGATGCATGAATTTTGTTACAATAGCCTTGATGATTGCTTTGTGGGCTTTATTGGCTATTGGGGCCAATAACAAGGAATTCAATAAGTAAATAATTAAGTTTTTGAGAAAAGAAAGGTGTGGAAACCTCTAGAAGGAAAAAGAATATAATCCAAAGGTGTATTTCGTGCCTCTTGGGTTCTTTGGGTCCCAAGGAATCCAAACCTTCATAGAAAATGCAATAAGAAAAGAAAAGATCAATTAAGTATTTCTTTGTTAAGAAAGAAATTGAAGATAATATTAAATGGAATGCCGATGAGGAAAATAAAAAGAAAGATAAAAAGAAATCCTCAAAAAGAGATGTTTTAATAAGAAATAAATAAGATAATGAGAGGATTTCTAAGATAATCCCAGATAATAGGTGGACTAGATAGTTAATTAAAAGATTATCCACCTTTTTCATGGAAGTCAAATAAATGAACAATATATTAGTTTCCTAAAGGAAATAGGAAACATGGTTTAAATAGAAAAGTAAGAGAAAATTGAGAGAAATATAGATATGCCTTGTCTTCTCCCTATTCGTGTAAGTGGAGATAATTGTGAGTAGAAGAGGACATCTTTTAATGAAAAATAAAGGAAAAAGGAGGTTGTGCAAAGGTGTATCTTTAATGGTTAGTACCTTTCCATTAGTAAGTCATGAACCCACACGGACTCTCATTAGGAAAGGAGTCCATCTACCTTTGGGAAGTGACTCAGAGAGTATAAGGAAAGAATCCTCGAAGAAGCAAGATCAAAGAAGGGTTCGGTAAGCAAGAGAATATATATATATAGGTATATGCCTATGAGGCATGAGGACGGTGACTCTCCTCGTAGCAGACTTCCCTTCCTATCCAGTCATCTCTTCTTGCGTTCTTCTTCATCCTCCATAGATTAGTGTTCTCTCCATGGCATAATGTCGGTCGATCTATGGAAGGCGACCTTCAGATCGTGGTCGTCTATCGGCTAACATGGAATCAAGATGGGGGGGAGACTTGTTGCACTCAGACCTGCTGCACGGACTGCCGCCAGCAGATGTTGAGGCCAACAAGTCCAAGGATGGTTGGCAGAGGTCAGGGAACCCAGACGTCGAGCCCTGGGAGCGGTACCCTCAACTGAGAAGCATGGCATCGAGGATCACAACAACGACGACCATGGCTGAGGAAGAGCGTCGTCAGGAACTCGTTGTAATCGGCCAAACCGGTTCACGTAGGACAGCGAGAGCGGGCATAGGTGGTAGACGTTGGGGGTTCAGGCGGCCACTATGGTGGTGGAAAGGGCCGACGGAGCCAAAGATTAGTGGTCTCGCTGCTCCGGAAGTGACGCCCCACAACACCGTCGTGTGCAGGGAGGCCTGGTCGCGGCAACACGTGAGAGAGGGAGGGCACCGACAGGCACCTCCCGCAGTGCTGGCATGGAGCCGCCTCTGCAAGACCGACAACCAGGGTCACGGGCGGCACGGCAGCGATGTTCCCTTGGTTGCTGGATGCTTGACTGACAGTTGGAGGCGACGACACAGACATCCCAAGCCCAGGATTCGAGCGGATCAGCGTCATCCCGAGAAAGGAGATGAGCCCGTGCCAAAAGATGAAACCAGTCCTTGTGAGTTTGCAGATCGTGTTTAACATGGAAGGGTAAAAAGGTCTTTGAAGGTTCCCTCAAGGTGCCGGTCTACATGGCACGAGCGCTGGACCAAAGGAATAAGGTAATGTTTTTTCGACGTGTCATGCAAGGATTGGTCCGGATAGATTTAATCTTGTAAATATCATAGTAATAGCTATGATGATTGGATTTAGACAAGTAATATATGAAACTTGCTAAGACAAATGAGAGGAATCCAAATAAAATATTATCATAATCTGATTAAGCTTCCTGTTATAAAAGTATAGGCAATACATGTTCTAATGGGTTTAGGGAAAAGGAAGACCTAGTTTTGTGTAAAATGATGCTTAATTGAATATGTTTGTCCATACCTGATCTAGACATGTTTAATGAAGAAATCCTTGATAATGATGATTCTAGATTAATAGTCTTATAAATGTTGTTTTAGGGTTTTAAAACCAATGTTGATATATTGCTATGATCAAAAGCTAATAATGTAATTTGGATGTCACGTGCAATCTAATATGCTTAAGATGCTAATCAGGGTTTAATACAACATGCATAATTGGGTTTGTAATCTTACAGACTATAACGTGAGGAGTTAGGGTTCGTAACCCTAATCCCTAGTCCAAACATGAGATAACCCTAAATCCCTATTTTAGGATAGGATTTAGATCTGATTAATGTAATATGTATACATGGTGACACATATGCAGTATGCTGTGTTTCAGATACTTGTTGATTATCTTCTTGGTTGCTTGGATGTTTGGATACACTCGTAAAGTATATGATGTTCGACATGGTTTCTGTGATGGCATAAGGTATGTGGTTACGCTTATGACTACCTGAATTAGTTTTCCGGGATTTTGTCGATGTTTCCATCGTGACTTGAAATAAATTGTTGGATGTATTTAATTCATGCAAGGTATAATTCGAATATGACTATCACATAAGAAATATGCCTACTAGCTCAGATCTCAGTCCCCTCTGTAGCTTAATGGGTTGACCTAGTAAATGGCTACCAATGGGGTAGGCCCATCAGGTCATTGGATGACTTAGTAAATGGCTACCAATGGGGTAGGTCCATCAAGTCACAGTGAGTTAGAGATTGGATTACCTATGGGTAGTGTCATGCGACTCAACCCTAGATATTGATCTACCTGTTAGGTAGGATCATGTGGGGTTTAATAAGGATCTACCTAGAGATAGGTGGGATCTCAGTCCACTATAGGGACAGCACAGAGATAGGGGATAGGAAAGGATTGAGTAGTATGGCTTAAAATGTAATCATGGTTGTTAAATGATTAATTGAATGAATATGCTGTTAACATATTTGCATGATTATTGTTTCCCCCACATACCAGCTTTATGCTGACCGACGTTCTGTTTGTCAGCATTTTAGGTACAATGAAAAGAACAAATAGTAAAGTGGCAGATGTGGAATTAAATGAGAAATAACATGCACAGGAGGATTAGTTAGATTAGCATCTTCACAGATAGAAGTTTAGAAAACCTAGTTTTTCCAAGGTAAGAAAAGTTTTATTTTATACCAGTTTTCAATTTAGTGGGTAAAGTTTATTAATTGTTATTGATTATTTGTCGAACCTTTGATCCTGTTAATTGGATAATGGCTCTGGCCTTTGGGTCTCCCTTAATTGGGGGATATCGGGAGGCAGGGTCGTTACAAGAGGTCAGAGCCATTATCCCAATTTCCAGATCAAATGTTCGATAATTAATCACTAACAATTATTAAATTCTACCAGACTATACTAAAAAGTTGTAATAAAATAAACTTTGTACATACCTTTTTAAAACTGGTATTTCTAAACTTCTATCCACACAGATACTAATCTAACTAATCCTCCTTTGCACTTTAATTCTCACTTAATTTCACATATTCCACTTTACTATTTGTTCTTTTCATTTGTACCTAAAACACCAACAAACAAAATGTCGGTCAGCATAAAGTTGGTATGTGAGGGAAACAATAATCTTGCAACTACAATAACAACATATTGCATTCAATTACAATTTAACAAACAACTTTATGTTTTAAATATAACTGTGCAATCCATACATACCCTATCCTTAGTGTTGTCCCTACAGTGGACCTGGATGCTACAATCCTTATGGTAGATCCCCATTAAACCCCTCATAATCCCACCTAACAGGTGAATCAATTTCTAGGGTTGAGTCACATGACACCACTCATAGGTAGCCCACTCCTTAACTCATGGTGTGCTAAAGAGTCTCATGGCACTACACATAGGTAGCCCAATTTCTAACTCTTGATAGCCTAGACCTTGCTCTAGGTTACCCTTTTTAGCATTTGCAAATCCACAGAGGAGGACCCGAATCTAAGCCAGTTATATGTACATATTTATAGTGATAATCGTAGTCACTTTATAGTTGCATGAAATAAAGGTCATCCAAGCAGTTCTTTTCAGGAAACCGATAAAAGCATTCGGGAATCACCGTGAAACTAAATCGATTATCCATAAGCGTAACCACATACCTGTCAAGATGATTTGAGATAGAATAATTCATGCAAGTAAGAAATCCAAGCAAGCAAGCACACATAACAAGATCCTAAAATAATCATACACTTTTCCTTTTATTACTCATGTCATCAAGATCTATTAAACCTAGCTTTCTTCCTAGGGTTTCTAGTCCACTTTTAGGGTTTCTATTGCAATTAGGGTTTCTCTTTATTTTTACTATTTTAAACCCTAATTTTATACAACTACTCACAAACCCTAATTATCTCATCTATTCTTTACAAAAGATATTAAGGTTACCTTTTAACAACACTTAACCTTAATTTCATATTAAAGGCTTAATTAGCCATCAATTAAGTCCATTAAACCTCTTTTACATTAAAACTACCATTTTTATCCTTTTTAATCCATGACAAGATCATTATGCCCATTTATCATCAATTCATAGTTCATTATGGTCTAATTCACATATGAATTCTATTTATCATTAAATCCACCTTTTATTCATTAGAAAACCCTAATTACTACATTAAGGGTATTTATCCACAATTAGGAACTTTTATACTCGAAATAGCTTATAATTATCATATCTCAACTTTAATCATAAAATTGATCAATTAAAGCCATTAAGAGTCTCATTTACTAATATTAGGGTTTCAAGGCCCATTAAAGCATATTTATACACATGAAACTCTAAATTAAACTTATTACGTGAAAAGTTCATCTTTTTCGATCTTAGTGTACCTTTTTACAAATAACAGGTTGATATCAACTTTGATCATCCATTAAACCCTACTAAATACATTAATCATCTCAAAATAGGGTTTTTAATTATTGAAGCATTAAGGTTGACAACTCCCATTACTTTTCAAATTGCAATTAGAAAAAGCCTTCAATTATATTTTTATTTCATTCCTCGTGTTCTTCTGATCAAAATTCATACATTATGCGTATCCATCCGAGCTACCGTTAATTAGATATTAATTTCACAAGGATTCACTTACTTGAGCCAATCAGGAGCTGCCACGTCGTATCCGTCCATGCAACGTGACCCGGTTTGCAAAACATAACGCAAAGACCCTTTTATCCTTGTGTAAGTCATTGGTTCAGCAATGCCCGAAGGGGCAAAACGGTGCAATGCAGCCCGTCGTCTTCCTCCTCGTGAAAACCTTCTGTTGTCTCTAGGTCAGGGATCATATGCGGCCCAGCCTCTCCTTCCTAGACCCCGACGGCCATCAGGGATGGCTCACCCATCTCCGTCATGCCTCTACGCATGCGAGGGTGCTACTGGATTGTTGCCATGATGGTCGATTCATCGTGCCAAGCCCGCAATACAAGGCCGTCCCTGCAGCCATGGTTCCATTACTATGGCTGGGCGAGGGCATAAGGATAATAGTCGTGCTCCACTCCAACAATGTGTGACCTCACGCATCCATTGGGACGACTCCATGGTTCCTTGCTGCCCCAAGGTTAGTGCTATTCCTTTTTGTTAGGGTTTGTATGCAGTATAGAAGGATATGAGAGAGAGAGAGAGTTAAATGGTTTCTCTCTTGAATTCTAACTTGGGTTTCTACCCCTTATATAGGGGAGGGCAACGAAGCCCTAGGATGGCTTGCCCATGAAGAAACGAAGTCCTTTTCCAATAGGAATTCGATTCCTTCATTAAGAAGCAAGTTCCTCTCTCTCCTAATTATCTTTTTGATAATCTTTATTCCTTAGATATTAGAATTTCGAAAATCACCTATTTTATTCTCTTAGCACTTGCCCTTTAATTCATTGGCACAAAATCATGTTTTCTTAAAGCAAATAACATCTCTTTTTGATATTATCAACAAGTCATTAATGATGTATCACATTATCCTCTTATTTTGTATTATTGGTATTTTCTATTTCCTTTTTCTCCATTGGGGCTCCTTGGACCCCAAGAAACTCTAATATCTCGAAATCCTTTTTAGTGGATACTAATTATCCTTCTAGATGCATCTATATTCATTATTTCTCATTATCTTATTTATTTCTTATTAAAATATCTCTTTTTGAGGATTTCTCTTTATCTTTCTTTTTATTTTCCTCATTGGCACTCCTTTTAGCATTAGGAATCCTTGGTATACGAAAATCCACCAAGGATAACTCAATTATATCTCTTTTCACTTACTTCCCACATTTTATCGTTGTTTTCAATTTCTTTCTTAATAAAGAAATATTTAATTGATCCTTTCTTTTCTTGTTGTATTATCTTTGCAACTTTGGACTCCTTGGAACCCAAGGAACCCAAGAGGCACGAAATCCACCTTTGGATTACATTCTTTTTCCTTCTAGAGGTTTCTACATCTCTCTTTTCTTCATTTTCTTATTTTCTCAAATAATGGAGTTTCTTTTGTCTTTTCTTTGTTATTGGGCCCAATTGCCAATAAATCCCATAAGACAATCAACAAGGCCATTGTAGACGAAATCCATTTATTCAAAAAAATTATATCTTTATTTGTTCAAATATCTTTAATATGATAAACTACACTTCTCACCAAATGAACCCAAAAATTGGGGTTGTAACATCCTTCCCCTCTTATAGGAATTTTGTCCTCAAAACTCCATCAAGCAAACAAACAATTTAGGATAATACTTTTACATGTCCATCATTGGACCCTATGTTGCTTTTCCCTATCCATGACGCTTCCAAAGAACCTTTATCATCACATAATCCTTTTCTCTGAGTTTCTTTCACCTTGGCATCTATAAACCTCACAGGTGACTCAGGTCATTTTAGCCTCCCTCGGGGCTCACTAGGTTCATTGCTCAGTACATCGCCTGGGTACCTAACATAGCGCTTTAAATTGGATACATGGAACTCATCACACATTATTTTATCCTTAGGGGTAAGGGAAAACTTAACCTTCTCCACCAAACCATCTCAAAAGGACCCATGTATCGGGGATTCAGCTCTCCTAGCTATAACTTAGAGGGGTCAAATTTTCATGTCACATATTTCCCCTACAGTGAACTGCATGTCAGTCTACTTTGCATCATCTTATGACTCATGTCGTCCTTGGGCTCCTTTCAGCCATTGCATGATCAAAGCGACTTCATCTGCACACACTGTGGTCCTTTTCTGACCTTCACGAGGTTCATTCACCAACATCATCTTAATGAAGTGGTACCCGACACAACCTCCCTTTCAGAGCTCCTTTACATCTCGACACTGGCTATGGTGGTTATCATCACATCTTACAGAGGACAAGAACTATCTCTAGATATCACCCTGAATGAGCACACATGCTCTCATCAGACCCTCTAGTCTGGATCGTACTAACCATTAGTTAGTGGTGATAAACTATACTAACATCAAGTCCTTCATGTACCTACTTCCTCCTTATGGAAGTGAACTGATAGGTCATACTCAAGAACTTTTGAACTCACATCCTAGTGTAGTTGAACCATCTCTCTCATATGTAGTTCAACCAGATATGTCCCTTGACAGTACTCTTTCTTTCTCATGTCATCTAGGTAAGGAGAACTATCCTAACCCATATTGTATCTTGATCTTCCTTGGTCCATGGGAGACTTACACCATCCATAATGATGAACTCCCTTTCCCTCTCGGGGACTCTTTATCCCTTATATCAATGCACTGGGTTACTAGTATTCGTCCTTCACCTCCTATCTTGCATGGCCACATGCCACATGTGACTTCATCTTAAGCATCCAAAGTGCTATTTTCACTTACTATCTTTGTATACCACGGTGTACGGTGATCTTAAAATCATGATCTCTTGTATGTCATGATTCCTCAAGATTGATTCCTCAAGATTGATTCCTCAAAAACCCTAAACAACTCTAGTCGGGGTTTCATCACCTCCTTATCCAAAGAAGTGCATATGAGGTTCTACAACCATCCTTTTTATCGCATCAAGGCCTAGGTTGGCTAACCAAACAACCACAACTTTTTTCAATAGATCCTGTTACATCTGAGTGTTAGCCAAACTTCTCTCTTTTCCAAACTTAGGGTTAGCCTAACAGCCTCATCTAGCCTCTAGCTATACTAGGCAGCAACATGTCAACCAGAGCATCCATTACCACTTCACATCCTTAGGTGTTTGGTAATGTTGAAAACATACACCTCTGTGTATTCCACTTATTATCTCATCTCAACTATAAGTTTATCTTCATCAAGAAAACTCTGAGCTTATTTTCTTGGTTTTTGAACTCAACCTTGCATAACTTGCAATTCGACATAGCTCATTCTAAAAAAACATCCTTATAAGATGACTACCTTATTCTCTTGATATTTGTAAACCATCCACATATCATTCACCCCACAAGGATATGTTATCATCTCTGTCCTCATACCTTATAGCAATGTTCCAACTCACATCATCTTTTATCCTTGGTGTATGGCATGTGTATTGTCCTATCTCTCACTCTCATAACAAGAGGAAATAAGCATTTGGCAGACGTCCAAACACAAAGTTCTTCCTATTCCAAGAGTAGAGATGGTACATCCCACCTTGCCAGTACACCTTCAAATCTAAGTTGAAATGTGCCATATTTGTCTCTACATCACAAACATCTCTATATCAAAGTTACTTCCATGGAAAACTGGTCTCAAACCTACTTGGGCCACCACCCAATCCTTGGTCATCTCCTCTAGGTTTATAGGGTGTCGCTACTTTTTGGGGTCATCCCTCTTCCCTTATGCATCCAGAGAGTGCCCTACTCATCTTCCCTTTGGGTCCCATGAGTTCATGAAGGTGGTCAATCTCTTAACCGATGGCCCTTAGACAATGATAGTTGTTACCTCCCGATCCTATGGTCATGTGCAACTAGGGAATTAGGTAACTCCCACTTCCATCGATCTTATCCCTACATGACCCTAGGATAGACTTAGGATTCTATTATAGTACATGTCCAACTTAGAACCTTACCCAAGCCTTCATCATCTCTTTCTGCAATCATGGGCTATCTTTCATCCTTTCATAGGGGTCATGGTGACCTGCCTACCTCGGTCAGGCCCCATACCGGTTACCTCCATGGTAACACATCCACATGCACTTAGAGATGGTTATCTATGAGTCTACAGGTTCATTCTCATACCATGTACTTTTCACTTAGCTTCTCAAGATCCTATGAGACCTCTTTAGGTTACCTCAAAACAAACAAAACCGGTGTACACCCTACAAAAGGGTCCCTCTTCCAAGATGGGAGGAAACTACACCTTGATAACAAAGGTCACAAATGTCCTTATGTCTAGGGTTCACATCCACATGATCATGCTTAACCCTAGAAAGCTACTAAGGTACAAGCAGACCACCTACTAAACCATGTTAGGTCATACTTGTTCTCTTTCCTCAACACTGGATCACGATCATACCTTCCCATGTCATCCACTTAGTTGTGAGGGGTTCACCAACATACCTTAAACTTAAGGGATTTCCCTTTCCTCTAAACATGAGGAGCACCATGCTCGAATCTATAGAAACTCAAATCTCGTCATGAGCATCAGGTACACCACTTCCCTTCTTAGGCCTAGGAACCCTAGGTTCACTTTTCTGATGTCCAACTGTCTGCTCAACTTTTCACCATGAACCAAGTGTGTACAAGGTATGGCATGCACTTCCCATGATCCTTCTGTTCAAACAACACTTTAGAGTGGAGTCCTCCTCAAGGACAACCAACAAGGTATAAGGCCTCACAACCCGTTACTAAACCTCCTCAGGGTCTAAGGAACTCTTCTTCCCATCTCATAAGGTAAACACCTATACCATAGGCACATAGGTACCAGAAGCCTCATCCTCTCTCTAGGGTTTGGTTCCTCTAATGGAAACCATGATATCATCAGCCTCCAGGGATCAAGCACGAGGCAACCACTGTCTTCCACTTAGGTCGCATCATCCTCAACTCCCCACTATTCCTCATATTTCATAGTCTAGGCTTCTTACCTTCTTGCATGTATCTTGCTCTCTCTCTCTAAAGCTCATCCTACAACCATCCTCACTACCAAAGGTCCTCTCTCCATGAAGGTGGATCAATCTCACAAACATACCCCTACATGGTGAAGCCTATGTTCAACTTATGTTTGCTCAAGGTTATCCATAGCTCTTTATGATTATCTCATAAGCTATCCATCATACTCTCCTGGCTAGGGTTTTATCTTACTGTTCGCACCACTCACGTACTCTGGGTGACTGCTATGCCCTACTTGCATAATCCCATATGGTTTCTATAGGTTCTTCTCCAACCTCATCAAAGAAGGATCTATCTTTCATTCTAACATGCACGACCCTTTCTAGGGTTGGGTTGCCAAAGGTGCTAGGTCATCCAACCTCTCATGGCTCATGTAGGCATGCAGAAGCATGTCCACCCTCACACCTTTTCTATCATGACATCTAACTCCTCATGTCATCACTCTCTCTAACCTTCACTTAGGTTTAGGGTTAACATCATCCTCAGAGGATGTGCCAGGTCTCTACTTCCAAGACTAACTCTCTTTACTTATCCTCCTGACAAGAAGGTCCAGCCTTAGGTCTCTTCTGAGGGCATGACAACTTATGTCATACGACCTAATCATGTATTTATTCTTTAGTTTATGCATTAATCTATTAAGCTTATGTTCATGACATCTTATTTAGATGCTTTTCATTTAATTTGGTGGAGGATTCCTTAAACCTTATCAACCTTGCCCATACCTCAAGAGGGTGAGGAAAAGAGAGAAAACCCTAATCCTTAAGGTCCTTAATAGCATTTGAGTTGAGAAGGGATGAACAAGATGAGAGAGTCCTAAAGGTGTCTTACTTCGAGTCAAATCCTGAGACTTTGGCCAGGCAGTCACACGGATCTAGGAGTCCTTGTATTCTGACTAGCAGTGCAGAGAAAAATCTTACCAGTCCCCAGGCATGATCCTTTTCTAGACACCTCTATCTTTCGGAAAATCCTCTAATAACTCCCTTGGGTTCTACAAAATTTGTAAAATTTAATAATTATTATAGAATAAGTGAGGAACCTTCGCTCTGATACCAAATGTAATGACCCTGCCTTCCGGTAACCCCCAATTAATGGGTACCGAGAGGTCAGAGCCGTTATCCCAATTTCCAGATCAAAGGTTCGACAAATAATCACTAAAAAATATTAAATTCTACCAGACTATACTGAAAAGTTGTAATAAAATAAACTTTGTACATACCTTTTTAAAATTGGGATTTCTAAACTTCTATCCACACAGATACTAATCTAACTATTCCTCCTTTGCACTTTAATTCTCATTTAATTCCACATATGCCACTTTACTATTTGTTCTTTTCATTTGTACCTAAAATGCCGACAAACAAAACATCGGTCAGCATAAAGCTGGTATGTGGGGGAAACAATAATTATGCAACTACGATAACAACATATTGCAGTCAATTACAGTTTAACAAACAACTTTACGTTTTAAATATAACTGTGTGATCCATACATACCCTATCCTCTGCGTTGTCCTTGCAGTGGACCTGGATGCTACCTTCCTTATGGTAGATCCCCATTAAACCCCTCATGATCCCACCTAACAGGTGAATCAATTTCTAGGGTTGAGTCACATGGCACTACCCATAGGTAGCCCACTTCTTAACTCATGGTGTGCTAAAGAGTCGCATGGCACTACACGTAGGTAGCCCAATTTCTAACTCTTGATAGCCTAGACCTTGCTCTAGGTTACCCTTTTTAGTATTTGCAAAGCCACAGAGGAGGACCCAGATCTAAGCCAGTTATATGTACATATTTATAGTGATAATCATAGTCACTTTATAGTTGCATGAAATAAAGGTCATCCAAGCAGTTATTTTCAGGCAACCGATAAAAACATTCGGGAATCGGCGTGAAACTAAAGCGATTATCCATAAGAATAACCACATACCTGTCAGGATGATTTGAGATAGAATAATCCATGCAAGTAAGAAATCCAAGTAAGCAAGCACACATAACAAGATCCTGAAATAATTATACAATTTTCCTTTTATTACTCATATCATCAAGATCTATTAAACCTAGCTCGCTTCCTAGGGTTTCTAGTCCACTTTTAGGGTTTCTATTGCAATTAGGGTTTCTCTTTATTTTTACTATTTTAAACCCTAATTTTATACAATTACTCACAAACCCTAATTATCTCATCTATTCTTTACAAAAGATATTAAGGTTACCTTTTAAAAACACTTAACCTTAATTTCGGATTAAAGGCTCAATTAGCCATCAATTAAGTCCATTAAACCTCTTTTACATTAAAACTATCATTTTTAGCCTTTTTAATCCATGACAAGATCATTATGCCCATTTATCATCAATTCATAGTTCATTATGGTCTAATTCACATATGAACTCTATTTATCATTAAATCCACTTTTTATTTATTAAAAAACCCTAATTACTACATTAAGGGTATTTATCCACAATTAGGAACTTTTATACTCGAAATAGCTTAGAATTATCATATCTCAACTTTAATCATAAAATTGATCAATTAAAGCCATTAAGAGTCTCATTTACTATGAATCAGAAGATAAGGTGGTCTGGAAATAAGGTGGTCTGGAAAGGCGATGGGGAAAGGCGGCGCGGGTGATGGAGGGGAAACCCTAAAGGACGATGGTAGATCGGCCGACGGAGGTAAGGACGGAAGGAAGAGTCCTCTATGGAAGACTGTAGGGACACATCACCTGATCAAAGAAACTGGATTGAATTTCACTTACAGAAATATGCGAGGGACAACTCCAGAAACGGAAATAGAAACCACACCGGCGGAAGTCTCTAACGTTACGGGCATGGACATGGATGCGCCGCTCAAGGATGGCGGCAACCTGTATCCACCAAATGAATCATCTCAGAGGAAAAGTCTGAACTTTAAACAAGCTTGTTTAGGGCAAGGTCAGGGCGGCGTAACAAATCCTGTGTTTATTGACGACATACCGGAAGAGAGCTTGAACCCGGAGGACATAGAACTAATTAATGTACATGGATACCCTGAAATTTACGTGGCTCCGGAGGCGGAGGAGATCCTCAGTAGGCCATTCAAATATTCAGTGATCGTGAAACTGCTGGACAGATCTGTAGGGTTCCTCACTATGTCTGAACGACTGAAACTCCTTTGGAGGATAACAGGGAGGTTCGAACTGTATGAATTATCCGATCAGTATTATGTGGCTCAATTCTATAATAAGAACGACCACGAGAATGTGCTGATGGGAGGCCCATGGTCTCTGTTTGGGGGCTGTCTCATGGTATGGCCCTGGGATGGATACTTTGAACCATCTAAGGGCATACCAGATCATATTGTTACCTGGGTACGGGTGATAGGACTACCCATTCATTATTACAATCTGGAAATATTCGAAAAGATTGGGCAAGCAACAGGGAGACTAATCAAAGCGGATAATCACTCTATCAACAGAACGCGGAGTCGCTTTGCTAGACTGGCAATAGAATTGAATACCAACCTACCTATCCATCCTGCAATTCTCATTAACGGGAGGGAGTACAAGCTGGAGTATGAATCATTACCAACATTCTGTACGAGATGCGGGCGCTTGGGTCATGATGATCTACACTGCAACGGCTTATCCGAAGCACCAACTAGTCCGGAAACTAGTCCGGCAGAGGAGGAGGCTGGGGTAAGATGGGTGGATGAAGAAGACAAATGGCAAGTATACTATGGGAAGAAAATTCTGGCTAGCAGACCACCGAGGAGAAAAGAGAAAGAATTGGGACGGAAAGGCAAGAATCAAGAGAAGGAGAACACCAATAAATTTCAGACTCTGGATAACGATGACGAGGAAGAGGCTACTAGGGGAGAAGAGGTCCATACGGTCACTGAAACAACCCAGCACCAGGAGACGACCCCCAAAATCTGGAGAAAGAAGCAACGCAGGGATAAAGATGTGGATGTATCCACGACTAGCACAGAATATAAGACTACAGAAGCTATATCTCCACGCAACGACAAGGTAGAACAGGTTATTGTAGCACCTACGGAACAACCAAAACATACAGTTGTCATACCTGTTGGGGATGAAATCATTGAGGGCAGACCTGCAGCAGAAACGGAGACGAACATGGTGGTTATTACAGTTGAACAGGGAAGTCCGACAATGATGGAAGATAACCTGTCCACTTCGGCCAGAACAGCTAATAAAAAGGCATCATTAGCAGGGAGGAAAGCTAAAGAGAAGGAGGGTAATTCGACTGTAGGTAATCCAACTAGACAGCATCCTTATCATACTAGAGGAAGATCGGGAAGAGGAGAAGATGAGACAGAAGGCGCTTCTGCCGTTCCCAGCCAGTAATTGAATCTCAGTCATCTGTTTAATGATTAATACACTGTCATGGAACATCAGGGGTGCCGGCAAGAGGAAGGCACGGCACTACCTCAAACACATGATCAGGAAGTATGCAGTTAAAATTGTTGCTATTTGTGAACCCCGCATCTCTGGAGATCAGGCGGATAAAGTGATCAAAGATTTTGGCTTCTCGAGCTCACACAGAGTGGAAGCAAGAGGTTTCTCAGGTGGAATATGGGTACTTTGGAATGAAGAGGAGTGTGATATTGAAATTATCCAAAGCAATCGATATTTCATCCATTGCCTGGTTAACAAGAACTATTATACCACGTTTGTGTATGCTTCACCGTCTCCTACTCGCCGCCCTGTGCTTTGGAACCACCTCATTCAGCTGAGCACTTTCATCAACAAACCTTGGATAACCCTAGGTGACTTCAATTGTATGCTGAGCCCGGATGAGAAGATTGGCAGCAATCTCTTTAATCTCCGCGAAGCAACTTTATTCAACAACTCTCTCATCCAGGCGGGCCTTACTGATATCGGCAGTACAGGATATAAGTTTACTTATAAAAAGGGAATTCTCCATGAACGTATTGACCGAGCTGTTGCTAATGCTAAATGGATCTGCAATTACCCTAATCATGTCTGCGAGAACCTGTCACGCATAGGGTCTGATCACAATCCGATAGCTATTCTCAATAAAAAGTCTAATTTCTGTAAGGCTCGATTCAAAGCTAAAGTGTCGTGGCATAATCATCCAGATTTCCAGAAGTTACTTGGTAGAGGATGGAACCAGGAAGGTCATTTCCAATCCAATATGAACAAAGTTCAAGAGACTCTCATCAGCTGGGACAAACAATATTACCAGGAAATTTCATCATAAGAAGGACGATCTAACAAAAAGAATTACTGCTGCCCAAAAAGATTTGGAAGTTAATTATAATGTGGAGACAGACAGAATCAGTACTCAACTCGAGATGGAGCTGGAAAATCTTATGATGGAGGAAGAGGAGAAATGGAAACAGCGCAGCCACATAAATTGGCTTCAACATGGTGATAATAACAGTAAGTTCTACCATGCTTTTGTCAATAATAGACGGAGATTGAACAGAATTTCATCTCTCCAGAATAATGAGGGGGACTGGATAACCAACCACACGGACCTGGGAAAACTTGTCCAACAACATTTTATAGATATGTTCACTACTCATTCTACTCCATCTTGGAACCATATGAATACTATACCGGCGTCTTTCAAGAAGCTTAAAAATAACCAAGTAAGGCAGATTGCTTCAGCACCTACTGAATACGAAGTCTGGAGAATCATTAAAAATGCAGATCCGTACAAAGCAGCGGGGCCGGATGGGACCGACTACCTGTTCTTCAAAAGGCAGTGGAAAATTATTAAATCTTCTGTTATAAAGACTATAAGAAACATGCTGAATGGCCAACCTATTGAGGACACCGTGGCGGATTCGAGTATCGTTCTTATTCCGAAATGTAAAAACCCTACGAAGTGCACTCAATTTAGACCCATATCTCTTAATAATACCATCATGAAACTCGCATCGAAGGTAGTAGTGGAACGGGTGAAGTACCACATGCCTAAGTGGGTCTCTAAAGTACAAACCAGTTTTATTCCAGGAAGAAGCATTACTGACAATATTATTGTGGTCCAGGAAATCATTCACAATATGAGGAGGAAATCTAGTGCACCCTACATGGCAATTAAAGTGGATCTGTCTAAAGCCTATGATAGGCTATCTTGGGAGTTCATTGACAACACGCTGGAGAAGTTGAACTGGCCCCGTAATATTCATCAATATGTCATGAATTCACTACAGGCAGGTGACACAAGTATTATTCTGAACGGTAGTTCACTACCCAAGTTCAAAGCTACTAGGGGTCTCCGTCAGGGAGATCCACTTTCCCCTTACATATTTGTGCTATGCATGGAAAGACTTACACAACTCATCAACAACTTAGTGAACGAGAAGACCTGGAAACCGGTGAAAATGTCTCAGCAGGGCCCCAAGGTCTCTCATGTTATGTTCGCAGATGACATAGTGCTTTTCGCGCAGGCTACTTTGGACCAGATCGCTACCATTAATAAATGCTTCAAGAGTTTTGAAGATGCTTCTGGCCAAAAGATATCTATTGACAAGTCTAAAATTTTCTTCTCTAAATCTGTGAATCGAAGTCTACGTTTGCAAATTTGCTCGGCTAGTGGTATTGCAGAGACGGAGGACCTGGGGAGGTACCTTGGAGTGCCTCTGCTGCATCATAAGATCACTAAGGACACCTATGCTTATCTCACGGAGAACATCTCTTCTAAGGTCAATGGGTGGGCGGCGAGAACTCTCTCCCTTGCAGGCAGGATATGTCTTGCGAAATCTGTGCTTTCTTCTATTCCTACGTACTCCATGCAGACAGCTAATGTACCAGTCTCTGTATGTAAAAAGTTGGATAAAACTATAAGGCAATTCATTTGGGGAGGGGGGCACAAAGATCACCTGATTTCTCTTGTTTCCTGGGGAAAAGTTACCGAGAGCCTAGACAGGGGGGTCTGGGCATTAAGTCTATGAATGACTGGAACAAAGCTATTCTCTGGAAGAACACGTGGAATTTCATAAACGCCAGACCATCTCTTTGGCAGGAGGGAATTCATAACAAATATATGAAGAGCAATGCTCGGAATGGAGTGAGATCCATGCCTTTTTGGAAATCAGTTAGTAAAGGGGTTGATTTTGTTACAGCCAACTGCTCTAAAATCATTGGAGATGGACGGGAAACCTCGGTGTGGTATGATTGTTGGGTTCCCAATTATGGTAAGTTGGAAGATATCTGCATCAAACCTATTAATGAGGATATCAAGGATATGACAGTATCTAGTATAATCAGCCTTGATAATAAATGGGATACTGAGTTTCTGTCAAGTTACTTGCCTACGGATTGTGTCGACAATATCATAAGCATCCCGGCCCCTCACACCGATAATGGGAGGGATCTTTGGAGTTGGAGGCACGACATTACAGGAAAATACTCGATCAGTACGGCATACGAGAGGATACATTCTACAGCAGTAGATACTACTGACATGGTATGGGGCAAAATCTGGAAAATGCAGGTGCCGTCCAAAATTCGAGTTTTCCTATGGTTAGCTGCACATGAGGCCATTATGACGAATGTTCGAAGAGAACCTTGCAAGTTCACTAATTCTGCTATCTGTCCCAGATGCAACAATAGAGAAGAGTCGACCCTGCATGCTCTGCGGGATTGCAGGCATGCGACTGAGGTGTGGAATCAAATAGCTATAAGAAGTGACCTTATTACTAGCACGGACATGGATTTTAAAAGCTGGCTATCAAAGATACTACAGGAAGAAAATAGTATCCAAATCAAGGTAGCTACGGCTTGCTGGGTGATTTGGAAAGCCAGGAATGATGAAGTGTTTAACAGCGTCAAACAACCGGAAGGCCATCAGATTAACCAGATCACAGAATTGCAGAAAGCAATTCATACCGCTTGGAGTAACAAAGCTCGCAGACATCAGGAGGAAGTGTCACAAGAGTGTACACAGACGATGAATGAAGACGATCGAATGCTGTTGTTGACTGATGCTTCAGTTCACGGTAATTGGGCGGCTATTGCGGCAGTGATTATTGACCGAAACGGGCAGTGGATTGGTGGTTGTGCAAGGAGGATCAAGGTGGCCTCAGTAGTCGAAGCTGAAATCCGAGCTGTTCTTCTTGCTACTGAAGTAGGTAAAATCAATGACTATGCAAGGTACACTCTTGCTACAGATAGTGAGATGACCGTGGAAATGTTGGAGAAGAACGCAGCAAATGCACCGGCAGTGAGGTACTGGATTAAGAAAATCCGAGATAACTTGAAGGAAACTGAAGACGTCATTATAAAGAAAGTCAACAGAAGTTACCTCCAGGTGGTGGACAGCCTTGCTAAACACCACTTTAAAACTTACCAGGATGATCGAATTTACATTGACCCTCCTCTCGACCCTGTGGGTCATTCTCCCCCTTATCTCATCTGTAATGGTAGGAGTCCTACCAAATTTATTTTTCAATTAGGAATCTGCTGTAATCATTGGCATTTCCCTGCAAGAGGAGAGCAGGCTGAATAATAGTATCTCCTAACTTCACCCAGAGTCTCATTTACTAATATTAAGGTTTTAAGGCCCATTAAAGCATATTTATGCACTTGAAACTCTAAATTAAACTTATCACGTGAAAAGTTCATCTTTTTTTATCTTAGTGTACCTTTTTACAAATAACAGGTTGATATCAACTTTGATCATCCATTAAACCCTACTAAATACATTAATCATCTCAAAATAGGGTTTTTTAATTATTAAAGCATTAAGGTTGACAACTCCCATTACTTTTCTAATTGCAATTAGAAAAAGCCTTCGATTATATTTTTATTTCATTCCTCGTGTTCTTCTGATCAAAATTCATATATTATGTGTATCCATCCGAGCTACCGTTAATTAGATATTAATTTTACAAGGATTCACTTACTTGAGCCAATCAGGAGCTGCCACATCGTATCCGTCCATGCAACGTGACCCGGTTTGCAAAACATAACGCAAAGACCCTTTTACCCTTGTGTAAGTCATTGGTTCAGCAATGCCCGAAGGGGAAAAATGGTGCAATGCAGCCCGTCGTTTTCCTCCTCGCGAAAACCTTCTGTTGTCGCTAGGTCAGGGATCATATGCGGCCCCACCTCTCCTTCCCAGACCCCGACGGCCATCAGGGATGGCTCACCCACCTCCGTCGTGCCTCTGCACATGTGAGGGTTCTACTAGATCATTTCCATGATGGTCGATTCATCGTGCCAAGCCCGCAATACATGGTCGGCCCTATAGCCATGGTGCCATTATTGTGCCTGGGCGAGGGCATAAGGATAACAGCAGCGCTCCTCTCCCTCAACGTGCGACCTCACGCATCCATCGGGATGACTCCACGGTTCCTTGCTACCCCAGGGTTAGTGCTATTCCTTTTAGTTAGGGTTTGTATGCAATGAAGAAGAATAAGAGAGAGAGAGAGAGAGAGTTGCATGGGTTCTCTCTTAAATTCGAACCAGGGGTTCTACCCCTTATCTAGGGGAGGGCAATGAAGCCCTAGGATGCCTTCCCCATGAAGAAACGAAGTCCTTTTCCAATAGGAATTCGATTCCTTCATTAAAAAGAAAGTTCCTCTCTCTCCTCATTATCTTTTTGATAATCTTTATTCCTTAGATATTAGAATTTCGAAAATCACCTCTTTTATTCTCTTAGCACTTGCCCTTTAATTAATTGGCACAAAATCATGTTTTCTTAAAGCAAATAACATCTCTTTTTGATATTATCAACAAGTCATTAATGATGTATCACATTATCCTCTTATTTTGTATTATTGGTATTTTCTCTTTCCTTTTTCTCCATTGGGGCTCCTTGGACCCCAAGAAACTCTAATATCTCGAAATCCTTTTTAGTGGATACTTATTATCCTTCTAGATGCATCTATATTCATTATTTCTCATTATCTTGTTTATTTCTTATTAAAATATCTCTTTTCGAGGATTTCTCTTTATCTTTCTTTTTATTTTCCTCATTGGAACTCCTTTTATCATTAGGAATCCTTGGGATATAAAAATCCACCAAGAATAACTCAATTATATCTCTTTTCACTTACTTCCCACATTTTATCTTATTTTCAATTTCTTTTTTAATAAAGAAATATTTAATTGATATTTTCTTTTCTTGTTGTATTATCTTTGCAACTTTGGACTCCTTGGAACCCAAGGAACCCAAGAGGCACGAAATCCACCTTTGGATTACATTCTTTTGCCTTCTAGAGGTTTCTACATCTCTCTTTTCTTCATTTTCTTATTTGCTCAAATAATGGAGTTTCTTTTGTCTTTTCTTTGTCATTGGACTCAATAGCCAATAAAGCCCATAAAACAATCAACAAGGCCATTGTGGACGAAATCCATTTATTCAAAACAAATTATATCTTTATTTGTTCAAATATCTTTAAAATGAGAAATTACATTTCTCACCAAATGAACCCAAAAATTGGGGTTGTAACAGTATGCCAACCTTGTACCCAAGGAAAGCAAACCAAGTCCTCCTTCAAATCCAAAGGAGTCCTTAGTACCAAGAGTGTTCTTGAACTTCTTCACATTGATCTATATGGACCAATGAAAACTCAATCGCTTCGTGGTTCCAAGTATTGCCTTGTTGTTTTTGATGATTTCTGTAGATATATTTGGACCTTCTTTCTCATTTCCAAGAGTGATACACTTGATGTTTTCTCAAATTTTTGTAAACAAGTTGAGAATGAAGCTACTTTCTATATTGTTTTCATTCGTTGTGATCATGGGGGAGAATTTGAAAATGATCTTTTTGAACGTTTTTGTCAAGAATTTGGCTATGCACATAACTTCTCCTCACCTCAAACACTCGACAAAATGAGGTTGTAGAGAGGAATAATGGGTCACTACAGGAGATGGCTAGGACCATTCTTTTAGAGTATGACACTCCAAAGATGTTTTGGGCTGAAGCCATCAGTTCCTCATGTTTTGTGCAAAATCTGATTTTACGCATCTTTTTTCAAAGAAAACCCCCTACATGCTATGGCGTGGTACAAAGCCTTCTATAAAGTATTTCCATGTTTATGGATGTCCTTGTTTTGTTTTGAATATGAAAGATTCTCTTGAAAAGTTTGATCAAAAATCTTACAAGGATTTCTTTCTTGGCTATATCACTACTAGAAAGGCTTATAGAGTATATAACATTGATCTTGCTAAAGTAGAAGAATCTATAAATGTTAAGTTTATTGAGACTAACCCCTCTATTCCCAAAGATATTGTTCCAAATGATGATGTTGAAGGTGAGATAATTCCTATTCTAAAAGAACTCGACATCACCCAAAAGGGAAAAGAGGTGGTAACTCATGAAGAAGAGAAAGATGAAGGGAAGAAGGATCCAACTCCCCTATTTGTAAAGAATCATCCAAAAGAGCTAATTTTAAGTGATCTATAAGAACCCGTTACACTAAATGAGATTAATCAAAACATAAAACCCAATCAATCACTAATTAATCACATACCCAAATATATGGGTAAATTAAAATTGATTTCAACATCAACACCTGCTCAAAAACATTTGTATAAGAGCCCAAACATATTTCTTGTATCAATAATATGCCAAGAATTTGATACAAATTATTTTATCACCTTAGCCACAACATATATACATAGGAAAACAATATTCATATATGCTACACAACCAAGCATTTATATGCTAACAAAATTTTGATTCGTTTGAAACACCATATACAAACTTTTCTTGCCCAGACCGTGGAGTATAGGGATGATTCTAGGACACACTAGACATCTAATAAACTTTCTCAAAGACTCATTATTGTACTTCCTTTTTACTTCTACGGTTACATTGTCGTCATTGCTGATTACCTAAAAAGATGTGGAGAACCACAAGGGTGAGACCCATGTCCCAGCGAGAGATATAACTCACTCCAAAAGATATTGATAACAACATTTTTAAGTAATTATACAGTTTAAGCAATTTAATCAAATATAACAAATAAGCTCAGCTACATTGATGATTAACGAAATACATAAAGGAGCAGATAATAACTAGCATCATTAGCTAGACTATCATCCATTATCTTGTTGAGAATATAAGCAATTCAGTAGCATATGCATATTTAGCATAATGAGTTAACCCTAAGTGTTTTGCCTAATTATGAAATTAGACGGTTGTAATTATCCTTTAGTATATGATTAAAGCTTCTTTGGAACATATGTTTCCATTTCTGTCCCTTATAAACCAATGTTGAAATATTGGTTGCAATACAGGGACCTATGTGCAATTTGCCCAATCAGAGGGGTTAAACTGCAAATTTCACATGTTTATATGTTCCTTTAATGTTGAGACAACATAAGAATGAATATGATGAGGTTTAAGGGATTTCCCAAGCTTGAGCACCAAGGTGCAGCTGTGGAAGCAACCCCTGTACTTGAAAACCCTAAATTGGTGTAAAATGCAATTTACCCAATTTGAGGGATGCAACTTGTAAAATACATCATCTAAAATATCTTTTATGACTCTTGGCATCATTTAGAAGAGAAATGATGAAAAGGTCACTTCATTTGAATAATCATATAATAAAGAGCACCTTTGTGATTGAATAATCAAGGTGTATGTATAATAGCCCTTTTATGTGAATGCTTTAGTGATGGATTGATCCTCTTTGCCTTCAATTCTTGACCTTAGAAGGAGTTTGTCCTTAGAAATAAGAGGTGGGGACGTGCAAGAAAGAAAGGAAGGACTTGGATGAGAAATGAGGAGAGTATATGTTCTTATGTTGAAAATTCACTTAAGTATATATACAACTTTTCCACTTAGCAAGGGAACGACCCTCTCCCTTTCATTTCTTTTCCCCTTGCTTAAACAGACTAAGGAGAGCTCTGCAGCTCAGGAGGACGACCAGGGGAGTGCAAGGTAGGTTTGGATCCTTACTTTTGCTTAAATTCTTGGATGAAACTCGAATTCAAGGTCAAATTCATGGCTAGCTCACTTAGCTTTATCTTTCTAGCCATCTCTTCTCAACTTTCCTTGGAGGATTCACCTTGGCCGACCTGTGGAGCTTCTAGAACACCATTAAAAGCTTGGAGCTCGAAAGCTTGGAGCTCAAGGAGCAAGCTTTAGGCGGGTTTTATAACTCTAAACTTTATGCTTGATTATACATCCTTTTCTATGCATATAGTTGCTAGTTCTTCTTCTTCCCTATCTTCCCTTGCATCCTTGCAAGCAAAATCGTGAAGAACTGCTACTGTTCTTAAGGTAGAAGATAAGGGCGTTAATTCCTATGCTTATCCACGGATTTTCACTTTATCAAACGACCTCCACCAATTGCTCAAACGGTTTCAAACCGTTTGGTGGGCAAACGGTTTCAGGGTCGTGTGAGGTAAAACGGTCTTCAAGACCGTTTGGTCCCGTTGACCAAGCGAAGACCGTATGTGAATCTTGTTCCTATTTATGTAGGTTAATCACCCACAAAATTGGAGAGGTTAACTCCAAAGGAATCGTGAGATATAAGCAAATCAATTAGAAAAACCAATTGAATTAACTTCTGATTTTCAATCTGTTTAATTTGCCCTTTTTGGGCAAACGGTCTCAAAACCGTTTAAGATGGTTGACCAAACGTTGACCGTTTGGGATTATTGTTCATAATGATGTTAATTAACGACTCACCAAATTTGAGGGATTAATTCCAAACGAGTCATGAGTTGAAGGATGATTAATAGGGCAAACCCTAATTGAAATTAGTGCTGAATCTCCAATGAGTTAAGTTGAGATTTTGGGTTGATTAGCCCAAACGGTTTCAAGACCGTTTGGGAATCACCCAAACGGTCTCAAGACCGTTTGGGGGTCACCCCAAGACCGTTTGGAGGTCTGGGGTCAAGTATAGTTGATCAATTTAAGGTCCAAAGGTACCAAATCATATTGCAATTAAGTATTGATGTGATGATCAACTTAATAGACCAAACCTTGATGAATTTTCACTAGAGTCCAAAGGATGGATGGGCAAACGGTCTCAAGACCGTTTGGAACTCATCCAAACGGTCTCAAGACCGTTTGGTGTCAACCCAAGACCGTTTGGAGGTCTAGGGTTAAGGTAATTTGATCAATTGAGGGCCCAATTACAATGGGTTATTAAATAATCAAATTGCTGTTTTTAAGCATAGATCTTGTTGAGTTTTGGGTTGAAGGACCCAAACGGTCTCAAGACCGTTTGGGGGTTCCTCCAAACGGTCTCAAGACCGTTTGGGCACAACCCAAGACCGTTTGGAGGTCTAGGGTTGAGATAATATAATGGCTTGAAGGTCCATTTGCAATAAGTTGAAGAATTGATAAAAATGCTGATTTTAGACCTAATTGGAGTTCAACCCTAGTCCAAACGACTTGGTTCTTGGTCAAACTTTGGGCAAACGGTCTCAAGACCATTTGGATGATGTCCAAATGATCTCAAGACCGTTTGGGCCAAGTTTGGGCCTAATTGGAGGTCAATTGATAGGTTCAACATACATATCCATGACCAATTGTAACTTTTGAACCACTTTGGAGGTCCAAACGGTTTGAGCCCATTTGGACCAAACGGTCTCAAGACCGTTTGGATCCAAATGGTCTCAAGACCGTTTGAGGCCAAATGGTCTCAAGATCGTTTGGGGACAAACGGTCTCAAGACCATTTGTGCTCAAACGATCTCAGGGTCGTTTGGACCAATCGATCTCAAGTTGATTTGATCAAACGGTTTCAAACCACATGAGCTTCAAACGGTTTGTAAAGTCAACCTTTATAAACGGTCAACACATCCAAACGGTCTCAAGACCGTTTGAGGTCAAACGGTCTCAAGACCGTTTGGTGGTTGAAGGTTGAAACCGTTTG
The DNA here is from genome assembly GCA_963693085.1 of Alisma plantago-aquatica. NCBI lineage: Eukaryota > Viridiplantae > Streptophyta > Magnoliopsida > Alismatales > Alismataceae > Alisma > Alisma plantago-aquatica. The sequence continues at coordinate 1,776,605,859 of OY856409.1, forward strand.
AAGATGTTTAAGGTGGTTTGTACTTAATCAATTGATGGTGTAATTGATTCAATGGTGATCTAATCTAAACCCTAATGGTAACCTAGGTCATTAAGGGACTAAGTGATTAATGAGTTGACCCATGATGATGATCATGAGGTAAATTACCAAAATACCCTTGAGGGGTTTAATTGAGTAATACACTGTTTTAATCAAACCCTAATCACATGATAGTGATGTTCTGGCTTATGTTAGTCTATGAGGACTTAACCCAACCTGATCTAGAGTGGTGTTATCACCATCTACTAGTAAGAGGAGAGAGAAAGTATCCTAAGAGAGAGAAAGTACCCTTTTATGGTAGAAACTCAAGTAAGATACCTTCAATACACATGAATGTGCATGATTAGGGAATGATTCACCTATGTGAGATCATGGAAACCCTAATTATGATGTCTAGTGAATCTTAATCTTATCTAAGAGCTTTAATGATGATGTTTCTCATACATGATGATGTTATGAGTTCAATTCACCATGATGTGAATAGTAAACCCTAAATTTAGGGTAATGACATATGATGTGATTAGTAAACCCTAATTTATGGAGATGTTTATAAGGTAATACCTTTAAATAAAGTATAGTCAAATCAATGAGTATGATGTGTTCACACCATGATAAGATTGAGAAGTGAATTCATACCTTGAATTGATAATCATTATGATGTTCAATAAATTTTGTATTTAAGGCAAATACTCACCATACCCTGATATGCTTCCAAGGATGGTAGAGTTGCATACTAGAATTGGACTAATAATCCAAAAAGGAAATATTATCAATGAAGGATGGGGTATGTTAACTTTAGTCCTGTGTCATGCCTTTAGGTATGGAACTTTGAGAACAAGTTAACAAATATGATGTCATATAAGAAAAAGAGTTTATAACCTTATTTTGTATAGGGTGAAACCCTATTTCCAGTTGTGCTTTTAAGCATGAATCCTCATGTTTGAAGTATGAGATGAGGAAACAATATTCCTGATCAAAAGTAAAGGAAATAAATAACCCTAATTGATGAAAATTGGGGAAACCGATTCTTCTATGAGTTTGAAGGTATAACCTCTAGAATGAATTGTTTACTGTTATCAGTTAAATTAACCATGCAGGTTGTTATGAGATGATGATCATATCCAGGTATGGGTTATGAAACTATATTCATTGAAAGCATGCTTTAGCTTTATGAATAGTGATATATCATGTTGCCTTGTCAATGGCAACCTATGAATTAAATGGGCTGTGAGAGCCATAAATACCATCAAGGTCATGCTTTAGAGATGACTTGTGATGAATGTATTGAGAAATGATGATTGATAAGAGTTAGACTTGTTACATTTAGTATTCTAACTTTATAGCTGTTATGCCAATGTTATTGTTTGAAGAACAATGTATGATGTTAAAAGAATACTGAATGTACCTAACTAATCAAGTGTAATGTAGAGCCCTGATCATAGATCCATCATTGTCAGAGTCTAAATGATGGTGAAACAGGTTTTCCCAAGGGAACTCCTGGATCACATACTTTTGAGTATGTGGGGTATATGGATGTGTAGAACCTTACATCCTAGTGTAGGAATTGATGTAGATTTTTATAGTCCGACAAACCTTCACTACCAAACCCAAAAGGTAAGATGTATCACTATTCTCCCAAAGTAAACATAAACACCGCATCAGTGAAAGATAATCAAGAAATCTTCCGATGACGAAGAGAGTACAGAACGCCACTGTAACTCTAAAAACATAGCGAAGGTCCAGTTTACCCTGGTGAGCTATAAATAGCATACGTCCTGCCAGATGTCCTGCAAACAATCCTCTAACTGACTGAGGAAGATGAGGTCATAAGAATCTGGCTCTTTTAATGACCTATGTATGATACTGATGTGACTTCTTAGTGATCAGTTTGAGTATGAGTGGTATGCCTCATCTCCACAGGGCATAATAATGTTTGAAAAACATAATCAACCGCATAGTATATCTGCTTAGGTTTAACTACGAGGAACAATGTTTGGTGTTACATTGTTTACATTAATGATCTGTTCAGATATTTTGTATACATGTCCTTTATATGCTTTAAAGACATGGCTGCTTAAGTAGAAGTTGCTTCACTTGTTATTAAACCTGTTGTTGTATGATTTATGTTATAATAAAGCTTCTAGTTGAGAGTTATAACTCTCGCTGGGACAATTTGTATATTGTCTCACTCCGTAGATTTTAACTCTTTTTAGGTGGTCGCCAAAGACGAAGGAGACCGTTTAAGAATGAGCAACAACGTCAACAACAGTACCAGGGGCAGCAATGAATCTCAAGTGGAGATACTGGCTGCTGAGTTATGTAGTTAGATAGTCATATGCGTCTCTGTACTCTCAGGTTCTAGGAATCAGTGGTTTGAGTTTTTGGTGTTGGCTCCTAAAGATTTTGAATCATGTTGTACATAACTACTCAAGAAGTGGTTTAACAGAGATGTAAACGGTTCACTTGGTTTCTTATAAAAAGGAATTTTATAATTTCCAGATCTTGTCTCAAAATTTTTAATTTCCAGTAATTTTTCATATTCCGCAACTAATCGAATGTTTCCGCTAAGTTTATATCGTGGTTTTGGAGATCAGAGCCCACAATTAAGTGGTATCAAAGCTCTAGGTTCTCCGAGTCTACAGAGACATAGGACTTAGGATGTCGAGTCTGTCTTTAGTGTTTCTTCCTCATCTAATAGAATCTTCTGCTCCTCAGGAGAAGAAGACATATAAGGATGAGGAGTTTGCTGCAGAAAGCAACAATGCTACACCTAGAAGAAGTGCAGAGGAGCAAGCAGTAGAGGGACACTTACCTGAGGTTCCCCTAGTTAATCCAACCATGATAAGGAATCCTTCCTTAGGAATCACTGTTGGAGAATTTAGGGCAACCATGATGTACCTATTGGATCAAACACTAGCAGTACAACCCAGATTACTAGCTCCTAATAATGATGTTTTCGATATCCATAGGATATGTAACCCTCAGCAGCAGGTTGGGGCAGAAGTAAATGATAAAGCTTTGAACTCAGAGCAAGCCTATGCTCAGCCTCAAACTGATGAATCAGTCCATAGTAATGTAGGAATTAAAATACAATCAGAGACCAGGACCTGTTATAACTGTGGGAAGCCTGGACATATCAGATCTAATTGTCTAGAAAGGATATATAGAGGAAGAATTGGGAAAAGGCCTATTCAAATCCAGAAACAAAGGCCGGGAATTCCCAAAAGGAAGAAGTTTCTGATGTCCCCAACACAACCAGGACCTAGTACATCAAGGCAGTGGTTATCCAGAAAGGGTAAGGAACCCTTTAAACCACTACAACCAGAGAGACGCTGCTACAAATGTGGAAAGGTGGGGCATTTGATGAAGGACTGTCGATCTAAGCTTGCCTATGTGACACAGCCTCCGAGGCAAGGGCAACAAGGATCACAGAGAAGGCAATTTCAAGGAGCAGCTCGAGGACGTGGACAAGCGTCCCAAGCTGGATCATCTGCACCAAATCAACCACAGACAATAGTGAGGTTCTATGCTATGAACCCACCTGATGCAATGGTCGATCCACGGGTTGTGACAGGTCAGATGAAACTTTTATATTTTGATATGTCTAATTCATGTGTAGTATCTGTTCTGTTTGACCCGGGTGCTACACACTCTTTTATCACTCGAAGAGTGATCCGTAACTGCAATATGACATTCAGTCATAGGGCAGGAAGTTGATGTTGGAGACTCCGTTGAGTAAGTCTGCTGTTATGAATGAGGTATGATCTCCCTGCATCCTTTTCTTTTCTAATCATCGCTTTCGAGTGGATCCAATACCTTGATATGCAAGGATTTGATATAATCCTCGAGCTATGATTGATTAGATAAGATAAATGGTATTTTCTTATATATCTCTTTATGATCTTTTGGATAAGTTGAAAGAGTAGTTGATTGAAATATTCCTTGATTGGTCTCATAAGCTTTCTATGATGCATCAGATATATGTTTTATAATGAGCAATGTTCCATGATAAAAGGAAGAAAGAGATATAAAGTTTTGATAACACAAGTAATTAATACCAAATTAAGAATGTTAAGAACATCCCTTGTTAGGGGTTTATGTTCTTAAATAAAGATAGAATTTTAAGAACATCCCTTGTTAGGGGTTTATGTTCTTAAAATAAACATATCTTCTCCAGAATGTCTGATAAGTAAATCTTTGTTTGACAAGAAAACTTTTCTTTATGATAAGAATGTATAACTGATGAGATAGTTAATGCATATAATAAAGGAAGTTAGTATGCTGATTATCAGATGTGATGATAGACTAAGGGTAAAAAGGCCCTTATATGGTCTTAAATAAATATCAAGGCTTGAATTTGATCCTAAAGAATGTTGATCAAAATTCTATAACATCTTCCTGAAAATGGTATGTTACCTAAGGATGTAACAAAGTGTATGCTGAAACAATATCTGCTTTCCCCCTTTCTTCCTGAGATTTCGGGGACGAAATCCTTGTTAGGGGTTTATGATTTGTAACACCCCTGGCCTGGGTTATGAGCTAACCCTAGGTGTTTTGCCTAATTATGAAATTAGATGGTTGTAATTATCCTTTAGTATATGATTAAAGCTTCTTTGGAACATATGTTTCCATTTCTGTCCCTTATAAACCAATGTTGAAATATTGGTTGCAATACAGGGACCTATGTGCAATTTGCCCAATTAGAGGGGTTAAACTGCAAATTTCACATGTTTATATGTTCCTTTAATGTTGAGACAACATAAGAATGAATATGATGAGGTTTAAGGGATTTCCCAAGCTTGAGCACCAAGGTGCAGCTGTGGAAGCAACCCCTGTACTTGAAAACCCTAAATTGGTGTAAAATGCAATTTACCCAATTTGAGGGATGCAACTTGTAAAATACATCATCCAAAATATATTTTATGACTCTTGGCATCATTTAGAAGAGAAATGATGAAAAGGTCACTTCATTTGAATAATCATATAATAAAGAGCACCTTTATGATTGAATAATCAAGGTGTATGTATAATAGCCCTTTTATGTGAATGCTTTAGTGATGGATTGATCCTCTTTGCCTTCAATTCTTGACCTTAGAAGGAGTTTGTCCTTATAAATAAGAGGTGGGGACGTGCAAGAAAGAAAGGAAGGACTTGGATGAGAAATGAGGAGAGTATATGTTCTTATGTTGAAAATTCACTTAAGTATATATACAACTTTTCCACTTAGCAAGGGAACGACCCTCTCCCTTTCATTTCTTTTCCCCTTGCTTAAACCGACTAAGGAGAGCTCTGGAGCTCAGGAGGACGACCAGGGGAGTGCAAGGTAGGTTTGGATCCTTACTTTTGCTTAAATTCTTGGATGAAACTCGAATTCAAGGTCAAATTCATGGCTAGCTCACTTAGCTTTATCTTTCTAGCCATCTCTTTTCAACTTTCCTTGGAGGATTCACCTTGGACGACCTGTGGAGCTTCTAGGACACCATTAAAGGCTTGGATTTCGAAAGATTGGAGCTCAAGGAGCAAGCTTTAGGCGGGTTTTATAACTCTAAACTTTATGCTTGATTATACATCCTTTTCTATGCATATAGTTGCTAGTTCTTCTTCTTCCCTATCTTCCCTTGCATCCTTGCAAGAAAAATTGTGAAGAACTGCTACTGTTCTTAAGGTAGAAGATAAGGGCGTTAATTCCTATGCTTATCCACGGATTTTCACTTTATCAAACGACCTCCACCAATTGCTCAAACGGTTTCAAACTGTTTGGTGGGCAAACGGTTTCAGGGTCGTGTGAGGGAAAACGGTCTTCAAGACCGTTTGGTCACGTTGACCAAGCGAAGACCGTATGAGAATCTTGTTTATAATTATGTAGGTTAATCACCCACAAGATTTGAGAGGTTAACCCCAAAGGAATCGTGAGATATAAGCAAATCAATTAGCAAAACCAATTGAATTAACTTCTGATTTTCAATCTGTTTAATTTGCCCTTTTTGGGCAAACGGTCTCAAAACCGTTTAAGATGGTTGACCAAACATTGACAGTTTGGGATTATTGTTCATAATGATGTTAATTAACGACTCACCAAATTTGAGGGATTAATTCCAAACGAGTCATGAGTTGAAGGATGATTAATAGGGCAAACCCTGATTGAAATTAGTGCTGAATCTCCAATGAGTTAAGTTGAGATTTTGGGTTGATTAGCCCAAACGGTTTCAAGACCGTTTGGGAATCACCCAAACGGTCTCAAGACCGTTTGGGGGTCACCCCAAGACCGTTTGGAGGTCTGGGGTCAAGTATAGTTGATCAATTTAAGGTCCAAAGGTACCAAATCATATTGCAATTAAGTATTGATATGATGATCAACTTAATAGACCAAATCTTGATGAATTTTCACTAGAGTCCAAAGGATGGATGGGCAAACGGTCTCAAGACCGTTTTGTGTCAACCCAAGACCGTTTGGAGGTCTAGGGTTAAGGTAATTTGATCAATTGAGGGCCCAATTACAATGGGTTATTAAATAATCAAATTGCTGTTTTTAAGCATAGATCTTGTTGAGTTTTGGGTTGAAGGACCCAAACGGTCTCAAGACCATTTGGGGGTTCCTCAAAACGGTCTCAAGACCGTTTGGGCACAACCCAAGACCGTTTGGAGGTCTAGGGTTGAGATAATCTAATGGTTTGAAGGTCCATTTGCAATAAGTTGAAGAATTGATAAAAATGCTGATTTTAGACCTAATTGGGGTTCAACCCTAGTCCAAACGACTTGGTTCTTGGTCAAACTTTGGGCAAACGGTCTCAAGACCGTTTGGATGATGTACAAATGATCGCAAGACCGTTTGGGCCAAGTTTGGGCCTAATTGGAGGTCAATTGATAGGTTCAACATACATATCCATGACCAATTGTAACTTTTGAACCACTTTGGAGGTCCAAACGGTTTGAGCCCATTTGGACCAAATGGTCTCAAGACCGTTTGGATCCAAATGGTCTCAAGACTGTTTGAGGCCAAACGGTCTCAAGACCATTTGGGGCCAAACGGTCTCAAGACCGTTTGTGCTCAAACGATCTCAGGGTCGTTTGGACCAATCGATCTCAAGTTGATTTGATCAAACGGTTTCAAACCGCATGAGCTTCAAACGGTTTGGAAAGTCAACCTTTCTAAATGGTCAACACATCCAAACGGTCTCAAGAACGTTTGAGGTCAAACGGTCTCAAGACCGTTTGAGACCAAACGGTCTCAAGACCGTTTGGTGGTTGAAGGTTGAAACCGTTTGAAGATGTTTAAGGTGGTTTGTACTTAATCAATTGATGGTGTAATTGATTCAATGGTGATCTAATCTAAACCCTAATGGTAACCTAGGTCATTAAGGGACTAAGTGATTAATGAGTTGAACCATGATGATGATCATGAGGTAAATTACCAAAATACCCTTGAGGGGTTTAATTGAGTAATACATTGTTTTAATCAAACCCTAATCACATGATAGTGATGTTCTGGCTTATGTTAGTCTATGAGGACTTAACCCAACCTGATCTAGAGTGGTGTTATCACCATCTACTAGTAAGAGGAGAGAGAAAGTATCCTAAGAGAGAGAAAGTACCCTTTTATGGTAGAAACTCAAGTAAGATACCTTCAATACACATGAATGTGCATGATTAGGGAATGATTCACCTATGTGAGATCATGGAAACCCTAATTATGATGTCTAGTGAATCTTAATCTTATCTAAGAGCTTTAATGATGATGTTTCTCATACATGATGATGTTATGAGTTCAATTCACCATGATGTGAATAGTAAACCCTAAATTTAGGGTAATGACATATGATGTGATTAGTAAACCCTAATTTATGGAGATGTTTATAAGGTAATACCTTTAAATAAAGTATAGTCAAATCAATGAGTATGATGTGTTCACACCATGATAAGATTGAGAAGTGAATTCATACCTTGAATTGATAATCATTATGATGTTCAATAAATGTTGTATTTAAGGCAAATACTCACCATACCCTGATATGCTTTCAAGGATGGTAGAGTTGCATACTAGAATTGGACTAATAATCCAAAAAGGAAATATTATCAATGAAGGATGGGGTATGTTAACTTTAGTCCTGTGTCATGCCTTTAGGTATGGAACTTTGAGAACAAGTTAACAAATATGATGTCATATAATAAAAAGAGTTTATAACCTTATTTTGTATAGGGTGAAACCCTATTTCCAGTTGTGCTTTTAAGCATGAATCCTCATGTTTGAAGTATGAGCTGAGGAAACAATATTCCTGATCAAAAGTAAAGGAAATAAATAACCCTAATTGATGAAAATTGGGGAAACCGATTCTTCTATGAGTTTGAAGGTATAACCTCTAGAATGAATTGTTTACTGTTATCAGTTGAATTAACCATGCAGGTTGTTATGAGATGATGATCATATCCAGGTATGGGTTATGAAACTATATTCATTGAAAGCATGCTTTAGCTTTATGAATAGTGATATATCCTGTTGCCTTGTCAATGGCAACCTATGAATTAAATGGGCTGTGAGAGCCATAAATACCATCAAGGTCATGCTTTAGAGATGACTTGTGATGAATGTATTGAGAAATGATGATTGATAAGAGTTAGGCTTGTTACATTTAGTATTATCACTTTATAGCTGTTATGCCAATGTTATTGTTTGAAGAACAATGTATGATGTTAAAAGAATACTGAATGTACCTAACTAATCAAGTGTAATGTAGAGCCCTGATCATAGATCCATCATTGTCAGAGTCTAAATGATGGTGAAACAGGTTTTCCCAAGGGAACTCCTGGATCACATACTTTTGAGTATGTGGGGTATATGGATGTGTAGAACCTTACATCCTAGTGTAGGAATTGATGTAGATTTTTATAGTCCATCAAACCTTCACTACCAAACCCAAAAGGTGAGATGTATCACTATTCTCCCAAAGTAAACATAAACACCGCATCAGTGAAAGATAATCAAGAAATCTTCCAATGATGAAGAGAGTACAGAATGCCACTGTAACTCTAAAAACATAGTGAAGGTCCAGTTTACCCTGGTGAGCTATAAATAGCAGACGTCCTGCCAGATGTCCTGCAAACAATCCTCTAACTGACTGAGGAAGATGAGGTCATAAGAATCCGGCTCTTTTAATGACCTATGTATGATACTGATGTGACTTCTTAGCGATCAGTTGGAGTATGAGTGGTATGCCTCATCTCCACAGGGCATAATAATGTTTGAAAAACATAATCAACCGCATAGTATATCTGCTTAGGTTTAACTACGCGGAACAATGTTTGTTGTTACATTGTTTACATTAATGATCTGTTCAGATATTTTGTATACATGTCCTTTATATGCTTTAAAGACATGGCTGCTTAAGTAGAAGTTGCTTCACTTGTTATTAAACCTGCTGTTGTATGATTTATGTTATAATAAAGCTTCTAGTTGAGAGTTATAACTCTCGCTGGGACAATTTGTATATTGTCTCACTCCGTAGATTTTAACTCTTTTTAGGTGGTCGCCAAAGACGAAGGAGACCGTTTAAGAATGAGCAACAATGACAACAACAGTACCAGGGGCAGCAGTGAATCTTAGGTGGAGATACTGGCTGCTGAGTTATGTAGTTAGATAGTCCTATGCGTCTATGTACTCTCAGGTTCTAGGAATCAGTGGTTTGAGTTTTTGGTGTTGGCTCCTGAGGATTTTGAATCATGTTGTACATAACTACTCAAGAAGTGGTTTAACAGAGATGTAAACGGTTCACTTGGTTTCTTATAAAAAGGAATTTTCTAATTTCCAGATCTTGTCTCAAAAATTTTAATTTCCAGTAATTTTTCATATTCCGCAACTAATCGAATGTTTCCGCTAAGTTTATATCGTGGTTTTGGATATCGGAGCCCACAGTTATAATCACTGAGACCCGACCGTAGTCATTCTATAAAAGTGGGCTAGGTATGACGATAACCATCCTCCTAAAACACTTGGTGTCAGGATGACAAGCACTCCACATACTCAATAGTATGCACTCTAATTTCCATTAGGAATAGTCATTTCACCATCTAGCAAGTTCTAACACTAAATATGGTTCCATGGCATAGGGCACTACATTATTAGAATTTCACTTGATTAAAAATTTCCAATTGGGTGAATTAAGGCTTCATCACACAATTGGACATACAAACCCAAATTCATTTCTATCAAGTGTATAAGCATTGCAACTTTAGAAGATATAAAACATATGAAACATAATTTCTCATCTCATCATCACATGGTACTATTCACTTGCCATTCATGAGACCACACTAGTCATCATACTATCACAAGATATAAATTCCTTTCACAATATCTTAGGGTATCAACCCTTGCCAACATAAGAGGATTACACCTCATTCAGGGCTCAACCATGCCCAAAGGTCATTAAGACCATCATATTATTCCCTACAAGATCATCATTATCTTTCCATGCCTTATAACAAGGCTCAACATCATCACTTACATGTAATACACCAGATCAGCACAATATTGCATTAATGAGCTAGAAGATATTCATAAAAAACCATAGCATGGTTATATTAACATTAAGAATGTTCCTTTATTATATAAACATGCAAGGAATCTAGATATGATTAACCCTCATCATATTCATAATGAATAGGTACATATGGGGACGAATAAACTGGGATTTATGTCTGACATGGCTTGCGCCGGAACTGATGGGTTGCACACTTGGTTTACCATACTCCTCCTGTGTCGGGCCTCCACAGGTTAATGAGGGGTTGGGGAGAGGAAGTCTCCTTGATGACTCATAATGAATAGGTACATAATAAAGTATCAACCATGTGGCTATGATAACCACCAATTAACACATTAAGGTTGTGATCATGTTATGGAGCTTATTTCATCATCATGCCATCAAATAAGAAGTTTAAACATGAAAAATCATCTTTACCTATTTGCATTAGAGTTAGGTTCAACAAGATAAATTATATTAATGTTACTAATCATCACACATACTCAAACCCTAACTCACGACATCCCCACTGGATCATGGATGCATAAGGTGAAGCATCACCATCACATTCCATACTATTCTTAAGTATGAACCCACACATAATTCAAGGTGTAACCACTGGGTTATAGCATACTAGGGCTTCAACAACAATGAGAGAGTAATCCATGATTGTATTAATCATACAAGGACTATTCATATCCAATTACCATCATTTAGTTATATTGAAGCTAGGTATAACAAAATATACCTCATTAGGGTTACCCATTAGTTCATTATGGTGATTATCAATCATAATCATATGAGGAAAGGATAACACTACAAGTTGAAGGCATTGAACCATCAAATTGTCATCATTAGAAACATAGCATTACACTATAGGCTTCACCCAAAACAATGGGAATATTGAGGCATCAACTTCTAACCATTAAATGTTGAAAAGGTAAAGCCATTGGTCATTACATAAGTGAACAAACCACCTATGAAGTCATTGAGTTGTTCTCTACAAAGAGTCACCATATAGCCCTAGACATCCCTTGATTAACAACATAAAAAGTTCCATTGAGAGTAGGGTAAAACCCACAATCAATTGTTCATTTAAAACAAGCCATCCATTGTGAACAAGTAAGCTCCTTAAGTTGATCATATAAAGGAAAACATCTAAATCACATTATTAGGACCAACATATTACATTAAGAATCATTCCACATTATTGTATGAATAAACATTAGATCTTAACCATTGTGTCAAGTTCATACGTTAAAACCATCAATTGGAATATAGGTCCGACCATTGCATCAAGTGGCCCAAGAAACCATTGGTTTAAGTATTAATTGATGAAAAAAATATATGCTTAACTCACCATAGGTTGTAAAGACCTGATCCACCATTAGTACTGACCATTAAGTCACCATAGGTTGTTAGATTATCACTATATTCATTAATCATCATCGGATATTAAGCTAATGTCATCATTGATTAATAACATCATTAGGGTACTTAATGGATGATCCTTAAGCTTTTATTTGATCCAAAACCTAACCTAAGGGGGTGACCATAGGTTGTCACCATCATTTTACACCTTTGATCATGACCATCAGTTGTCAAAATATCAACATCATTGGTTGTTGCATGGTATCACCATCAGTTATGTAGTTGTGAAGGAAATAGCTTGAAAACCCTAATTTGAACCATCGATTGTTTTGTACTTAGCACCATAGGTTGTTGGTATTAACCTATCCCGGATCATGTTATACCTTAGAAAGGTCGTACACATGTTTACAAATTCATATAGAACTAGAATAGAACAGGATACACCATAAAAATTTGTAACCCTAAACAAGCATGGTTTCTCTATGCTTAGATCACCACATTGAAGAATAAACATGAACTAACAAGCTTCTAGTAAGCAATATAAGTGAATAATGTTACATATTTCGCCTCTATAGAGTAGTTCAGATCCCAAAATCAAGATTATAGAGCAAACAAGGAAAGAAAATCCTAATTTTAGATCTGAACTTTGCTAAGTAGGCACTTCTCTCCATAAAAAAAAGGCAATTGCAACCCTAGATTATTTTCCGAGAAGATCCCCACTTTCTTCTTCCTTAGATAGGAAATTCATAGTAAAACAAAGGGAGAACAAGGTTCATAGAAGTAGGGAAGTGGTGGAGAGAAAATGGTTTGTTTGGGTGCTTAGGGATAGGTATATAAAACTTTAAGATAAAGAAAGAGAAAAGGTTGAAGTTCTAGTATCTTTCCAAGTGTCCATGGCCTTAAATTTTTAATAATATACAAGCACATACACAAGTAGATCCCCCACCATCCATATAGACCTTCTTAGTTCTGCTTTCTCAAATTTCCAAGCCAATCAAATAATTCATTGGTTGATAGCTACTAAAGGTAACTCATCCATGAAAGGGTAAACCCTAACATACCCTTGAGGAAAACACCTTCAAACCATGGCTCAAATAGGAGCCCCATGGATCAACAAGCTCAAGAATGATGAGATAACATCTAAGTAACATACTTTATGTGACAAATTGCAATAAAACCCTCCCAAATTGGGAAATTACAGAAAGGTCTAAAATGTACATAAAATTGCATAACTTGCTCAAACACTGTCTAAATTGGACCCAATCTGAAACTTAAGTTTGTCACATATACCTAAGAATATCACAATGTTATATTAGGGTTCTAAGAACTCAACTATGGTAATTAAGCTTATTCAACTCTTTAAGTAAGTTTAGGGGTCTCTCATGATCCATTTGAAAGAGTGAAGACGTGGGTTGCATTCATCAAAGAACAAGCTAACAACACCTTCATCTCATAACTTGAGAAAAAGAACATAAAAGGGGATGATGATTGGATCCTAGATATGCAAGAAGAGTTTGAGCAATTTGAAAAGAACAAAGTATGGACCCCAGTGCCAAGACCAAGTGATAGAAACATCATTGGCACCAAATGGGTCTACCACAACAAGCTAGATGAAAGCAAAAAAGTGGTAAGGAACAAAGTGAGGTTAGTGGCTCACTACTACAATCAGTAGGAAGGTATAGATTTTGATGAAATAGATGCACCTGTAGCTAGACTTGAGTCCATTCATATGTTGCTTTCTTTTAATAGTTATATAAACTTTATTCTATATCAAATGGATGTTAAAAGTGTGTTTTTGAAGGTACAATTGAGGAGGAAATGTATGTTGCATAACCCTCAGGCTTTGAACATGATACTTTACCTAAACATTTTTATTTTCTGTAAAAATATCTATGGACTCAAACAAGCACCTCGAGCTAGGTATGAGAAATTAAAGAACTTTTTGATAGATCATGGGTATATCATGGGTAAAGTATATTCTGCCTTGTTACTAAAGAACAATTTGAACATATTCTCATCATTTAAATATATGTTTATGATATCATTTTTGGCAGAAGTAACCTTCATCTTTGTAAAGAATTTCATAATCTTTTGGAGAGTGAATTTGAGATGAGTATGATGGGTGAGCTCACATTCTTCCTCGGCTTTCAAATCTAGAAAACTAAAGATGGGAACTTCATAAATAAATTCAAGTACACAAGTGAGTTACTTAAGCGCTTTGGGATGGAGAACACCAAGCCGGTGGACATCACCCATGTCAAACACCACCAAACTTGATAAAGATGAAGAAGGTGAGAAGGTAGATGAGAATCTCTATAGAGGTATGATTGGAAGTTTCCTTTACTTAACTGCCTCTAGACCTGATATAATATTTAGTGTTGGCTTGTGTGCTCACTTTCAATCAAATCCTAAGAAATCACATCTTATAGTTGTCAAGAGGATTTTAAGGTACTTAACCAAAACCCAAAATTTTGGACTTTTGTATCCCAAGTCAAGGGACTTTACTCTTACGACTTATAATGTTGCAGATTACGTAAGATGCATGATTGATATAAAGTGCACAAGTGGCACTTGCTTTCTACTAGAATGATGCTTGGCGTATTGATTCTCTAAGAAACAAACAGTGGCATTATCAACCATTGTAGATGAATACATTGCATTGGGATTTTTTGTGCCCAGGTTCTATGGATGAAGCAAATGCTCCAAGACTTTTACATTCATTTTGATGCTTCTCCTATCTATTGTGATAATCTATTACAAGTAACTTGTCATATAATTCTATCTTGCATAGTAGAGCTAAGCATATAGAGGTTCGTCATCATTTACTTTTTTATCTTTGTACCAAGAAGGATATCTATATCACGCATGCAGACATGGAAAATCAGTTGGCAGACATTTTCACTAAACCTCTAGCTAGAGAGAAATTTAACTTTATTAGATGTAAACTACTCATAATTTCTTTGAATGAATCTGATATTCCTTCGAGCTAGTTGTCATCTATCCTATATGCTTTTCTCATGTTTTGATCACCATTGCTAGCTAATATGCTAAAAATCAACTTTCATGTTCTTTTTGCCTTTTTTCTCTCATTTCTGGGTATTTTTTGCAAACACTTTTTATTGCAAAATATAACCAATGTTAAGTGATATGTTCCTAAGTATGTTTAAAATGCAAAATGGACTTGAAAAATAAATTTAATTAGCACACTAATGGATAGAAATTATAATTTCTAATGTTGGTTCAGTTTGGACCATCGGTCGAGTTACCAACTTAACCGATCGGAGTATGAGAGATTTTTTAAAAGTGACAATCGGTCAAGTTTCCAAATCATAGAACTAGACCTTTGGTCGGGCTGGAGACAACATATGTCAGGTTCAGCCGACTTATCTCCCTCTCAACAAGAGAAAAATCGACTGATCCAACCTCTAGCTCCCTCAACCTCTCAACCCTAGCCCCGACCTTCCACTCCCTAGCCCTAGTTCGACCTAGATCGACCTTCCTTGACCTCCTTCTTATCAAATCTAGGTGTGTGGACGGGTTTTGGTGGTGTTTCTCTTGCTTTTTCTCTCTCCGTCCTCTCTATTTCCTATTCATGGCATCCAATAGGAGAAAGAAGGTGGTCGTAGCTGGAGCACCATCTTCATCTTCCAACTTGAGTCTCATACAGTTTATTGATACCTTCTTTGTCTCCAATGAGGCTCTCAATAGATACAATGGAGCTCCTTCCTAGGAATCATTTTCCATTCCATGCCCTTTTTGAGCCAACCCCACATAGACAAAGGGTAATTAATCAAGTAGTCAAGTTGATTTACAATCACCATCTCTCAGCGTTGTGGTCGAACGCTTGTGCTACAACAATTCCATCACTAGCACAAAAGTCATTCATGAATTCTATGCTAAATTGCAATCGAATTATGACACACTCGTACCTCCACCCAATTCTCAAGTAGTCCTCACTTCCATGATCGCTGAGAAGAAATTCCACATCTCTGAGGATACCCTGAACATCTTCTTCTTGGGTACTGAGGTGACTCACCCTTGGAGGAAGGACTACCCCTAGTATTTTGACCTAGTTGAACCTGAGGCCTTCTATAAGAAATATGATAATACTCTCCCTGATATTCATAAATACTTTAAGAAGCCTCAGTTCCCATATAGGAAGAAGTGTACCCTTCCCTCCTCTGCCTTAGACATAAAGAACCCCATACTTGCCTTAGTTGTTAACTGCAATATTCATCCCAAGAAAAATCAGACTAAAATTGTAGAAAACACTACGATAATTTTGTATTGTCTCTTGAAGAACATTGGAGTCAAGTGGTCTCGGTATAATCTCCATCACATGACCTGCTTCAACTCTGATAAGAACACTCGTAGCACCCACCCACCCTACCCAACCCTGATCTGTGGTCTTTTTCAGCTTGCCACTGGCAAATCTCTTTTCCATGACCTTCACTACAAACCAGCCTACAAAAGAGTTTGCATCAGTGAGACCACACTTCAGAAGTTTGTCCCTATACCTTCCTCTACCACACCCGGAGCCTCCACCTCTATCTTCACCCGTGCACCTCCACCACCTTAGCCTTTTCGACATCACGCGCCTCATTCCATGTGTCAAGTGAAACCCTTATGGACTACATGATGCATCAACAGGTGTATAACCTTGAGGTTTAGGAGCACATGCATCAGGATCTCTGTGCCATGATTTCCACCATGAACTTATCTTGTGGACCACCTGCTTCCGCTACTACACCATCTGATGTTGGTGGATCTACCCCTTGAGTGATGTCTCTTCCTGCTAGCCCTTTGACCACCCTGCTTGCTGGTCTTGGTACTTCTACTCCCTCCTTCCCATAGGCCAATTAGCGTCATGCTCTTGGCATGTCTTGGGCTGAGCAGAATGCCCATTGGCCCGACTGTGGTTTTAGTTCCCTCCAGACCAGGCAGATGAGGAAGTTGCTACTGATGATGATGAGGATGGTGATGATGGTTTTGATAGCATTATTGTTTCCTCTAGTAATGAAGGTGATGTTGTTGTCTCTACTACACCTTTAGACAAAGATGATGACTATGAGGCAGAGGCTTCTAATGCTGATGATGATGTTGATGATGGGGACATAGATGACCTAGATGTTTAGATTTTCTAGTTTTTAGTCTAGATGTTGATCATATATATCTTTCTAGGATATTTTATACTAAAATATCTTGGTACATTTTCTGAGTTGTACTACTTGATCATCATGTTTTCATCATTTTGGCTTGTAGTTGTTTCTGAGGACATGCTCTCTGTGTTGTAATCTTTATCATATTTAAACTTACTCTTTGATTTACTATATATCATGAGTTGGTGCCATGTTTACCATATTTTGATTATGACTTAGATTGTTTTGTTTCTCTCGTCTCTGTTTGGTGTATCCTTTGAGATTGCATGTTTTGGATGTATGTTTGGTTGTGCTTCGAGAAGACCTATTTTTGTGCTCTTCTACCCCCTTACTTTTTTATAATGTTAAAAGGGGTAGATAAGTTCATTGTTTTGAAGCTCAACCATATTGCTTTTATTATCTATGTGACCCTTTTCTTGTTCATTATATGCTTTATCATGTGACTTGCTAAAGGACTATATAGTATACATGTTACATTGTTTTGTGTAGAAAAGACTAACTATGCAGGTAAGAGTAAGCATAGATTGAGGGGGAGAAATTCACTTTGTTCAAATCATTAATCCCCCTAAAATTCACAAGGAAAAGGTATAACTTTACATATCCTTTTCAATATGATTGAAGAATGGTTTTAAATTGTCATCAAGGGGGAGAATGTTGACTTGAGAGTTATACATATCCCATATTTTGATAATGACTTAACCATTCCATTATTATGTATCTAATATGTTTGTTCAAGATTTATTTCAGTCCTTAGGTACATGAAAAGGATCAAATTACACAACCCCTAGCTTGTCCAAGTTCAAGTCAAAAGCAATGCAAGTGTGCAATTTGGGAAATCACTCCAAATGACCTTAGATGATTTTTTTAATCACTTGTATTGATGATATGACTTGTAACTAAGATGAGAAAAAAATCGGGGACACTTAATTCCAAGGTTTGATCAGTCAAAAGTCAATTTAGAATATTTGTCACAAGCTGTTTATCGATCGAGTTGGAAACTTGACCGATCCAGTGATAGATTTTTTGGAGAGACCAATCGATCGAGTTGCACACTAATAGAACTCAATTGATTTATCAACTAAGAAAAACTAATTTTGACTCATTCGTCGAGTTTCCCAGAACAAATTTGACCGATAGTTTGAAAATTACCTTTGTCACATAGTGGATCGGTCGAGTTATCTTTGTTGAAACTCGACCGAATGTAGCGTATAGAAAATGTAGAAAAAATGATTATAATCGTCAGAGAGTTGTTTTGAGTGAGAATAGATCCATTGTAACTTGGAAATGACTATTTTTTCCCTTAAGTGATCCCACACTCAAGGGAACACCCCCAAATATAAATAGGATCCCTTGGAGTTCATTCCAAGTTTGCTCATTCATGCTATTCTAAGTCCTTGCTATAGTTTAGTGTGTTTAAACTCCTTGATCCCCTTTATCTCTCCCATTTACATAGTATTTCGTGATTATGAGTGAGTTAGACCAGTTGTAAGAGAGTTTCCTTCATGTGCTTGTAAAGCTCTCATTCCATTCCAATCTTCCCTACCCCTTTCTCAAAGAATAAAAGGTTGAAGCAAGCTACTCCGAGTGAATATTTGTTGTTCTTCTTCTTCAAGGTTGAAGAAGAGGTGAAGATCTTCTTCAGGTGAAGGATACGGGCAAGGCCAAGATTCAAGAAGAGTTGGAAAATTCCTTCAAGGCCAAAAACTTTATGCAAGTATGGGTCAGTCCTTGTTGAAGGCTGAAGACATCTTGATCAAGTGGGTAAGTCCTTGTGTAGGTGGAAGATTCTTGTCTTGAATAGGTAAGTCCTTGGATGTATGGTTGTCTCCTTGTATCTCTTATGAATGAATATAAGTATATAGGGATTACAAAGTCCTAGAGGTTGACCTCTCTAGGTGGTGGATTGCCTCTCTCCTAGTTTGGAGAGTGGAACCAATGTAAACCACCTTGTCCAAGTGCATTTTTCAATTTCTCTCATCCTTTCTATGCTTGCTTAGTTAGGACTTCAAATTACTCTTAAAATATTGGTTTTGATTGATATAATTTGAAGGTCTAACTTATCTTGTGAGGATTTTGAAGCTCTATTCCCCCCATCTAGAGCCCTAGATCCAACACTTCCTTTTACGGTTTGATTCCTTTTTATAAGGGAGCTTAGAGTCCAGTATGATGGGGACTTAAGGGGGTTGCTGGCATGATTCATTAAATAGATCAATTTAATTTTTGAAATTACTAGATCAAGATTTATATATTTTCCTACTAAAGACATATGGTGTTCCTAGGATTGTGCAAACCTAACCAAAATTGGAAATTCATATTCCAAGCATGATGATCATGAATTATATCTGAATTTTAAGGTTTGAGAAGTAATAATTTTTATATCTTCTCTTTGAAGGTGAAAAGAATATATTTAATTTTTATTTTCTTTTAAAGATTACCAAAACGGGGTTTGAGACTGATATTTTGAAGAAAATCAATTAATATTTTTCAAATTACACGAATTTCATAAGGATATATTCTGAGCAAGAAGTAGTCTAATTGTAAAAATATGCTCATGTATTTGTTATTTATTCCCTATCCACAACACCCAAAGAAAAAGCTTACTTATTTGGGGGTCGTTAGCATTGGGGTCCAAATCTGAGATGATTCATTATTATCCACTCAATGTTCATGTCCCATATCTTTTATGCCCCTTTTTAAGAAACATTCTTAGAGAAAAGAGAAAAGGAGAATATTTATACTTTTCTTTTCATTTAAAAGTTAGGTAAGGAAAAAAGGGAGTACTTATTATCAAAGTTAAAATTCCTAATGTATACTTTTGAATCCCAAGTCTTTTCTCTTTCTCTTTTATTTCCTTTTAAAAAATTTCAAGAGTATGAGAGAAAAAGTGGAAGACTAATGCTAGTTTTTCTTTTATGTATATTGAACTCATTTAGACATGAAGAAAATAAGGGAAACACATTTCATTTTCTTTTTATGCCAAACTTCATAGAGAGGATTCATTATTTGTGGTAACTTGCATTAAAATTCAAGTTTTAAATTTTATAGTTGGAAATTTGCAATTAAGACACTAAACCTCTTTTATTTAAAATTTGGGATGTTACAATTCTACCCCCTTAAATAAATTTTGTCCTCAAAATTTTGTCATACTAACATCCTTAGGGTTCTACATATTCTATGTACAACAATTTCTAATATCATCTTGAAGTGTCATTCTCATGGTAAAACACTATTTAGACCTCATTCTTAATACCAACGTGTAGGTATACCATTAATGAATCTATCTCATCATCATTGACATGAAAAGGACCTTTATATCTCTTCTCTAGGGGTTCTAGTTTCTACCCTAGATCTTACTTGCTTATCTATGTCTCATTATCTACCCTTTGTATTCAAGAATTTTACTATTATAAAAAGATTAAAAAGGAGATATACTCTCTAAGAGATAACAAAAAACCTTAAAAATGTTACACCCAAACAAGAGCAAGAACTCTTCAATAGGATTCAGCACAGATACTTTTTTAGACAGTTGTACTTTTCAGTATGAGAAAGTCCCATGTCCTAAGGGTACTATTTATAGGCTCCATTCCATTAGGTTTTGACTAGTAATAAACAATCCAAATGGGAGTTTATAACACAATAGGAACCCAAGTTGCATGTACATAGAGTAATATTCAACACCAAATAGGAATACTACTCTAAATACATTTAGGAACTTGGGTTGGATTCAAACCAAGGGAACACCCAAATTAGGATTGCAGCACCATGTAGAATTGGGATTAGAACTAGGAGCCTTTGAGGAACAACAAATCTCCACCTTGAATTGAAGTCAATATCTTTTAGGAAAAATAGAAAATTCTTCTCCTCCATTCCCTAAGGGTATCAATGTTGACTGTGAATGCTAAATAAGTCTAGGTAGGTACTAAACTTGGAAACTGGTAATAGCATTATCATCATATTAGCAGGATTATCTTCATTGATGATCTTCTTATCAACATAGGTCTTGACAAGATGCCAAATATGATTGTTATGAAGAGGTTCCATCTCTTCATTCATAGCACCAACCCACATAGAAGAGTCTAGAGACACCATAGTTTCAATGTAAGTAGATAGCTCACCAACATCTGATCTCCTCAGTAGTTTCTAAAGCATAAGAAACAACATAATTTAAATATCTTGTTGGTGGCCTAATATGCATTTTTTCTCTTCCATGGGAAACACTACATGGTTGTGCATTAGGTACCCCATCTTCAACATTATTTAAGGTGTTAAATATCCATGGTGATTATGACAGAACATCAATCTCTAGCTCCACCTGCTTGGTGACACTAGGAGAAGGACATGTATCAAAAGTAGTAATAGAATCCTTTTTCCTCATAAACATAATAGACTTGTCAAAGGTAACATTCCTTTCAATCAAGAATTTTGGAGGCTTAGGGTCAGGATGCTCAATTTTATACCCTTTTATACCTTTAGCATAATTGAGAAAAATACATTTTTGGCCCTAGGGTCAATATTACCATCTTTGGAGTAGACATAAGCGGGACAACCAAAAATATGAAGACTAGAATAGTTTGCATGATGACCAAACAAAACCTTTTTTGGAGCTTTAAAACTGAGCAGAGTAGATGGAGAGCAGTTAACAATGTAGGCGCATGTAGAAAAAGCTCCAGCCTAGAAATCTCTCCCAAGTCTAGCATGAATCTCGCTCGCTCTAAGAGTGTTCTATTCACACGCTCTGCAACATCATTCTATTGTGATGTATATCTAAAATTGCAATGTCTGGTAATGCCTTCAAATTGGCAAAAAATTGTGAATTCGGATGATAAAAACTCTAAACCCTTAGTATACCTCAATTAGTTTGCTTTTTAATCAAAGTTCTCCACTTCTTAAACTATTTAAAAGCTTCACCTTATTCTATAAGAAGAAGACTCGGACTTTCCTTTAAAAGTCATCAATACAAGTGATCATGTATCTAGCACCACCCTTGGATGGAACTTGAGAGGGACCCCAAATATCAGAATAAATGTAGTCAATAGTGCCCTTTGTGGTAAGAACTATTGCAGAAAAGCTAACTTTCTTTTGCTTTACCATAACACAATTCTCACCCAAATCTAAATTCCTTAGTACTCTTGTTTAAGAGTCCTCTCTTATTTAGGATAGCAAGATATTTCTTACTCATGTGTCTGAGTCTCATATGCTAGATCTCGGTTGTAACACCCCTGACCTGGGTTATGAGCTAACCCTAGAAGTTTTGCCTAAATATGTAATAATACACTTGTGAACACTCCCTGGCATGTAATTAAGTCCCTCAGGGACATTTAATTTCATATTTTGCTCCTTTTGCATAAAGTTGTAGCATTATGTTGTATGCAGGGGCTTATGTGCAAATTACCCAGTCTAAGGGTTGAACTTGCAAAATTCACAAGGTAAGATGTTCTTTTGATGTTAAGACATCATGGGGATGTCTATGACGAAGTTTGAGGGATTTCCCAAGCTTGAGCACCAAGGTGCAGCTATGGAAGCAACCCCCATGCTCAGAAACCCTAATTTGGGGTAAAGTGCGATTTACCCAAATGGAGGGGTCCAATTTGTAAATTTCACCATCTAGAACATCTCTAATGACTCTTGTCATCATTTAGAGTAGAAATGATGAAAGAGATACATCATTCACTAATCAGATGAGGAGAATGATCCTTGTGATAGAAATCACCTAAAATGGGTACAAAACCCTTTCATGTATGTACCTAGTGGAAGGTTGGATTCCTATATCTTTAGATCTTGAGTTTCCTTGATCTTTGCATGAGATTAGATGGGCTTGGGCGTGCCCTTGAGCAAGGAGGGACCTAGATGTGAATTTTTGGTTTTGAAAGGTCCTTGTAGTAAGAAATAGGCTTAAGCTATAAAAGCTATCTCCTTTGTAAACGAGCAAACGATATTTCCGTGTTTCATTCACTTCTCTTCTTTCTCAAATGGCCAAGAACTTGCTCTGGAGAACAGGGAGACGAAATAGCTTGCTCTAGGTAAGAAACTCCCCTTCTAGCTCGAAATCATGGTGGATTTCACTTTCTAGGGTTGGTTTCATGGTTAGCTTAACTAGTCTCCTTGTTCTAGCCAACCAAAGCTTCGATTCCTTGGAGTTTTCATCCCTGATCGAGTTGAGGAAGCTCAAGGACGCCATTAGAGCTTGGACTTCAGAGTCTTGGAGCTTTAGGATCAAACTTGAGGCGGGTTTTATAACTATGAACTTGTGCTTTATAATTATGCTTTGATTCTTGCAAATTTGCTAGTAGAATCTCCTTCTACCTCCCTTCTTTCTTGCACGATTGCAAGCAAACCAGTGGAGAAACCGACCTTGCAAGAGGTTGAAGATGAGGGGCGTGATTCCCTATGTTGATTTTCCAAACGGTCTTGGACCCTTTTGGTCCAAACGGTTGCAAACCGTTTGGGTTCAAACGGTCTCAAGACCGTTTGCTCCCAAACGGTCTTGCAAGACCGTTTGGATTGAAACGGTCTCAAGACCGTTTGAGGGCGTTGACCAAGGGACGACCATTTGAGGGTCTGTTTCCAACAGGTTGAATTTCATCTCTGCAAATAATCAAAGTCTAATTCTTAACCAATTGGGAGTTGAAGGCACTTCAACATGGAACCCTAATCGGGTGAAAAAGTTCTGATTTATCATATAGATCTTGTTGAGTCTTGGGTTGAAGGACCCAAACGGTCTCAAGACCATTTGGGAATTCCTCCAAACGGTCCTAAGACCGTTTGGGCACAACTCAAGACCGTTTGAAGGTCTAGGGTTGAGTTAATCTAGTGGTTTGAGGGTCCAATTGTAGGAAATTGATGCATTGATTGAAAAGTGCTGATTTTGACCTAATTGGACTTCAACCTGAGTCAAAACGGTTTGGATCTTGGTCAAACTTTGGGCAAACGGTCTCAAGACCGTTTGGATGATGTCCAAATGACCTTAAGACCGTTTGGGCCAAGTTTGGGCCCAATTGGAGGTCAATTGATAGGTTCAACCTTGAATTGATTCACACTGTTGAACATTGACGACCAATCAATTTAAAACTCTATTTGAGAACGGTTGAACCCTAATTGGGTTGCAATTAAGGGTCAATTGGATGTCTAAAAGGTTAGGGCTAACCCTAATTGATTCAATTTATAAGTGGTTAGCATAGCTTTAACCAATTAAGGGCTTCAACACACTTATCCATAAACATTGGTGATCTTTGAACCCTTTTGGAGGTCCAAACGGTTTGAGCCATTTGGGCCAAACGGTCTCAAGACCCTTTGGACCCAAACGGTCTCAAGACCGTTTGGGCTCAAACGACCTCAAGACCGTTTGAGCTCAAACGACCTCAAGGTCGTTTGGTCCAAACGACCTCAAACCATGTGAGGCTCCAAACGGTTTGGAAGTCAAACTTCCCAAACGGTCCTCACCTCCAAACGGTCTCAAGACCGTTTAAGACCAAACGGTCTCGAGACCGTTTGAGGATCAAACGGTCTCAAGACCGTTTGGATGGTTGAGATCGTTTGAAGGTTGGAAACCACTTGGAGATTGTGGTGATTTATGCTTAACCATTTGATGGTGCCAATGGCTTAATGATGACTCCATCTAAACCCTAATGGTAATCTAGGTCATTAAGGGACTATGTGATTAGTGAGTTAACCCATGATGGTGATCATGTGGCAAATTACCAAAATACCCTTGAAGGGTCTAAAGGGGGGTAAAACCCTAATCTAATTAAACCCTAATCACATGATGTTGATTCCTTGGCTCATATCAGTCAATGGAGACTTGTCTCAACCTAATCTAGAGTGGTGTTGCCACCATCTACTAGAGAGAGGAAAGAGAAAGTGTTTCTAGAGAGAGAAAGTATCCTAGAGAGAGAAAGTGCCCTTTTTAAGAGGAAACTCTAGTAAGATACTTCTTTTACACATGAATGTGCATGATTAGGGAATGACCCACCTATGTGAGGTCATGGAAACCCTAATTATGACATCTAATGGATCTTAATGATAATTAAGGGTCTTAATGATGATGTTTCTCTTACATGATGATGTAATGAGTACAAATCACCTTGGAGTGAATAGTAAACCCTAATTTTAGGGTGAAGACATAAAAGATGAATAGTAAACCTTAATTGTAAGGGCTATTGAGTGGAATCCTAATTAAAGGTGATCCTATGTGGAACCCTAATTGAGGGTGATTCCATGTGAAACCCTAGTTGAGGGTGAAACCAAGTGAAACCCTGATTGGGAATGTATCCCTATTTACTGAATTGTTACTATTATCTGTTGAGTTAACCATGCAGGTTATTATGAGATGATGGTTACACCCAGGTATGGAATACCATGTTATATTCATTGAAGGCATGTCTTATGCTTTATGAATAGTGAACCATCTTGATGCACTGCTAAGTGACATCCTTTGTGATTCATGGGCTGTAAGAGCCATAAATGTTATTAAGGTCATGCTTGACAGATGACTTGAGATGAATATCTGATAATTGTGATAAGTTAGGCCTGTTACATTTTGTATTCTCATATATAGCTGTGTTACTGTATGATGATTGGAATACTGAATGTACCTAACTAATCAAGTGAAATGTAGATCCCTGATCATAGATCCATCATTGTCAGTTGTCTAAATGATGGTGAAACAGGTCTTCCTAAGGGAACTCCTGGAGCACATACTTTTGAGTATGTGGGGTACATGGATGTGTAGAACCTTACATCCTAGTGTAGGTATTTGACGTAGATTCTTGTAGTCCGTCATACCTTCACTATAAAAGGAAAGGTGAGAGGATGATGTAGATTCTAGTAGTCCATCAGACCCCACCATAAAGTCCTAAAGGTGAGATGTATATCTACACTCCCTTAAAGACACAAATATCGTATCGGTGAAAGATAAACAAGAAATCTTCCGATAGCGAAGAGAGTACAGAATGCCACTGTAACTCTAAAAATAGCGAAGGACCAGAGTACCCTGGTGAGCTATTATAAAGACATCCCGCCAGATGTCAAACAATCAATCCTCTAACTGACTGAGGAAGATGAGGTCATAAGAATCCGGCTCTCTTAATGACCTATGTATGATACTAATGTGACTTCTTAGCGATCAGTTGGAGTATGAGTGGTATGCCTCATCTCCATAGGGCATAATAATGTTTGAAAAACATAAACAACAGCGTAGTATATCTGTTAGAGTTAATTACGAGTTATTTGATTGATGTTACCTTGAATAGCATAGATGTTCTCATATTTTAATATTGATGGAACTCTTGCTTATCATCAGAACTGCCAGTGAATATCTTGAAGGCTCTTATTGCTTTAGTTATTCCTTGCTTTGCTTATAAAGCCTAGTGGAGAGTTATAACTCTCGCTGGGGCAATTATGTATAATTGTCTCACCCCGTAGACTTCTACTTTTTAGGTGGTCGTCGAAGACGAAGGAACAAGAACTCAGGTGAACAATCCCAGCAACAGCAGCATCAGGAGCAGTAAATATCTCAGGTGGAGATCTAGCCTGCTTCATGGTGTAGTTAGAGTCAAGTCCTATGTGTCCTCTGTACTCTCAGGTCCTGGAGTGTTTTGGAGTATGAATTCTTGAGAGTTTTGGTATCATGTTGTATATAATTACTCAAGATGTAATTGTCAGTGATGTAAACAGTTAAATCCTTTTTCTATGGAAAAGATTTGTGGTTTCAGGCTCTTGTCTCGAAAAGTTTTAATTTCCCGAAATTTTTATCTTCCGCTGTTTACCGATTGCTTCCGCACATGATTAAATCGGGATTAATTCGTGGTTTGGAGATCGGAGCCCACAATTAAGTGGTATCAGAGCTCTAGGTTCGCCGAGTCTACAGAGGCATAGGACTTAGGAAGTTGAGTCTGTCTTTAGTATTCCTTCCTTATCTAATAGAATCTCCTGCTCCTCAGGAGAAGAAGATATTTAAGGATGTCTGAACCGCATGACGAGAACATGGCTGAAGGTAGTTCTAATGCACCTCAAGGCGGTGCAGGAATACCTGAGATAGAGCAGCCTGTACCAGAACAACCTAGAGAGCCACCCCAGTTTGACCCAGCTGACTTGGGTAACCCGGTGGTTCAGGCGATGTTCGGGCAGTTCATGGCTGCTATGACCCACATAACCGACAAAATGCCGATGCCTGTTCCCAGGGCACCTGTCCAACCAGAAGGTCAAAGTATCGGGAAGACTTTCGAGTGACTGCGTCGTGTCGGAGCTACCGAGTACCACGGGACTGCTAACCCCGCAGATGCTGATCTGTGGTTGACTGAGTTAGAGAAAGCTTTCAGGATCCTCCATATCCCTGAAGTGGAGAAGGTTAGACATGCTGTCTATCTCCTCAAAGGAAGTGCTGGTCACTGGTGGACCATGGAAGAGCAGAAGAGACCTGGAATAGAGATCTCGTGGGAAGATTTTCGGCGGGAATTTGTTAATAGATATTTCCCAAAGACCTTCCTAGACGATAAAATCTCTCAGTTTGAGAGATTAAGACAAGGCATGATGAACATCAGTGAGTATGAAGCTAAGTTTATGGAGCTATTGCGATTTTGTCCGCATATGGCTGCCACAGAGGAGGAAAGGATCAGAAGATTCGAAAGAGGTTTGAATGCTGACATGTCAACCCCTGTGTCTACCTTAGAGAACCGCGAAAGATTCTCTACCTTCGTTGAGTCGGTCCGAAGGATAGAGAGATCTGTGGTTGAGAAGAGGCAGACTCAAAAACGATATCCACAGTTCCAGGGTTCTTCATCTAGGGACTCTAAGCAGCCTAGATCCTCTGCACCTAACCCTCCACCATCTAGATCTAGTCCTCAGGCTGAGTGGTCTCCAAGTGGAGGTAGAGAGCAAGGACAACTACCTCGGGAGACTCACAGCTCTGCATCAATGTCCGTTACTGGACCACCAAGGCCACAAGACAGAAGATGTTACAATTGTGGTAAGGTGGGACATTTGATGAAGGACTGTTGGTCTAAGCCTGTCAGTGTGACACAGCCTCCTAGACAAGAACATCAGGGATCACAGAGAGGACAGTCTCAAGGGGCAGGTCGAGGACGCGGGCAAGCGTCCCAAGCCGGATCATCATCACCACCTCAACAACAGCCTATAGCAAGGTTCTATGCTATAAACTCACCTGAAGTAGTGGAAGATCCACAAGTGGAGACAGGTCAGATGGAACTTTTATATTCTGATATGTCCAAAACTTGTATAGTATCTATTTTGTTTGACCCGGGTGCTACGCGCTCTTTCATCACTCGAAGAGTGATTTCTAACTGCATCATGGCATTTAGTCATAAGGCAGGTAGCTGTTGTTGGAAACTCTGATGAGTGGGTTTATTACCTTGACATGCTTACTTATAAAAGAGAAGGATAAGAAAAATGTAAGTACATATTTTCTTACTTCAGTAATCATATACCCTGGCCAGGTATACAATTACTGATGATAAGGTAAATATGGAAACTCCTAAATGTTATCTTTTGATTACTCTAAGCAAGAAGACAATATGATACAATCCAAAGAGGAATACAGTTTTGACAATATGAGTAAGTGATACTAAAGTATGAATGATAAGAACAACCCTTGTTAGGGGTTTATGTTCTTAAGTAAAGATAGAATTTTAAGAACATCCCTTGTTAGGGGTTTATGTTCTTCAAATAAACATATCTGCTTTCCCCTTTTTCTTTCTATGATTTCGGGGACGAAATCCTTGTTAGGGGTTTATGATTTGTAACACCCCTGACCTGGGTTATGAGCTAACCCTAGAAGTTTTGCCTAAATATGTAATAATACACTTGTGAACACTCCCTGGCATGTAATTAAGTCCCTCAGGGACATTTAATTTCATATTTTGCTCCTTTTGCATAAAGTTGTAGCATTATGTTGTATGCAGGGGCTTATGTGCAAATTACCCAGTCTAAGGGTTGAACTTGCAAAATTCACAAGGTAAGATGTTCTTTTGATGTTAAGACATCATGGGGATGTCTATGACGAAGTTTGAGGGATTTCCCAAGCTTGAGCACCAAGGTGCAGCTATGGAAGCAACCCCCATGCTCAGAAACCCTAATTTGGGGTAAAGTGCGATTTACCCAAATGGAGGGGTCCAATTTGTAAATTTCACCATCTAGAACATCTCTAATGACTCTTTTCATCATTTAGAGTAGAAATGATGAAAGAGATACATCATTCACTAATCAGATGAGGAGAATGATCCTTGTGATAGAAATCACCTAAAATGGGTACAAAACCCTTTCATGTATGTACCTAGTGGAAGGTTGGATTCCTATATCTTTAGATCTTGAGTTTCCTTGATCTTTGCATGAGATTAGATGGGCTTGGGCGTGCCCTTGAGCAAGGAGGGACCTAGATGTGAATTTTTGGTTTTGAAAGGTCCTTGTAGTAAGAAATAGGCTTAAGCTATAAAAGCTATCTCCTTTGTAAACGAGCAAACGATCTTTCCCTGTTTCATTCACTTCTCTTCTTTCTCAAACGGCCAAGAACTTGCTCTGGAGAACAGGGAGACGAAATAGCTTGCTCTAGGTAAGAAACTCCCCTTCTAGCTCGAATTCATGGTGGATTTCACTTTCTAGGGTTGGTTTCATGGTTAGCTTAACTAGTCTCCTTGTTCTAGCCAACCAAAGCTTCGATTCCTTGGATTTTTCATCCCTGATCGAGTTGAGGAAGCTCAAGGACGCCATTAGAGCTTGGACTTCAGAGTCTTGGAGCTTTAGGATCAAACTTGAGGCGGGTTTTATAACTCTGAACTTGTGCTTTATAATTATGCTTTGATTCTTGCAAATTTGCTAGTAGAATCTCCTTCTACCTCCCTTCTTTCTTGCACGATTGCAAGCAAACCAGTGGAGAAACCGACCTTGCAAGAGGTTGAAGATGAGGGGCGTGATTCCCTATGTTGCTTTTCCAAACGGTCTTGGACCCTTTTGGTCCAAACGGTTGCAAACCGTTTGGGTTCAAACGGTCTCAAGACCGTTTGCTCCCAAACGGTCTTGCAAGACCGTTTGGATTGAAACGGTCTCAAGACCGTTTGAGGGCGTTGACCAAGGGACGACCGTTTGAGGGTCTGTTTCCAACAGGTTGAATTTCATCTCTGCAAATAATCAAAGTCTAATTCTTAACCAATTGGGAGTTGAAGGCACTTCAACATGGAACCCTAATCGGGTGAAAAAGTGCTGATTTATCATATAGATCTTGTTGAGTCTTGGGTTGAAGGACCCAAACGGTCTCAAGACCGTTTGGGAATTCCTCCAAACGGTCCTAAGACCGTTTGGGCACAACCCAAGACCGTTTGAAGGTCTAGGGTTGAGTTAATCTAGTGGTTTGAGGGTCCAATTGTAGGAAATTGATGCATTGATTGAAAAGTGCTGATTTTGACCTAATTGGACTTCAACCTGAGTCAAAACGGTTTGGATCTTGGTCAAACTTTGGGCAAACGGTCTCAAGACCGTTTGGATGATGTCCAAACGACCTTAAGACCGTTTGGGCCAAGTTTGGGCCCAATTGGAGGTCAATTGATAGGTTCAACCTTGAATTGATTCACACTGTTGAACATTGACGACCAATCAATTTAAAACTCTATTTGAGAACGGTTGAACCCTAATTGGGTTGCAATTAAGGGTCAATTGGATGTCTAAAAGGTTAGGGCTAACCCTAATTGATTCAATTTATAAGTGGTTAGCATAGCTTTAACCAATTAAGGGCTTCAACACACTTATCCATAAACATTGGTGATCTTTGAACCCTTTTGGAGGTCCAAACGGTTTGAGCCATTTGGGCCAAACAGTCTCAAGACCCTTTGGACCCAAATGGTCTCAAGACCGTTTGAGACCAAACGGTCTCAAGACCGTTTGAGACCAAACGGTCTCAAGACCGTTTGGGCTCAAACGACCTCAAGACCGTTTGAGCTCAAACGACCTCAAGGTCGTTTGGTCCAAACGACCTCAAACCATGTGAGGCTCCAAACGGTTTGGAAGTCAAACTTCCCAAACGGTCCTCACCTCCAAACGGTCTCAAGACCGTTTGAGACCAAACGGTCTCAAGACCGTTTGAGGATCAAACGGTCTCAAGACCGTTTGGATGGTTGAGATCGTTTGAAGGTTGGAAACCACTTGGAGATTGTGGTGATTTATGCTTAACCATTTGATGGTGCCAATGGCTTAATGATGACTCCATCTAAACCCTAATGGTAATCTAGGTCATTAAGGGACTATGTGATTAGTGAGTTAACCCATGATGGTGATCATGTGGCAAATTACCAAAATACCCTTGAAGGGTCTAAAGGGGGGTAAAACCCTAATCTAATTAAACCCTAATCACATGATGTTGATTCCTTGGCTCATATCAGTCAATGGAGACTTGTCTCAACCTAATCTAGAGTGGTGTTGCCACCATCTACTAGAGAGAGGAAAGAGAAAGTGTTTCTAGAGAGAGAAAGTATCCTAGAGAGAGAAAGTGCCCTTTTTAAGAGGAAACTCTAGTAAGATACTTCTTTTACACATGAATGTGCATGATTAGGGAATGACCCACCTATGTGAGGTCATGGAAACCCTAATTATGACATCTAATGGATCTTAATGATAATTAAGGGTCTTAATGATGATGTTTCTCTTACATGATGATGTAATGAGTACAAATCACCTTGGAGTGAATAGTAAACCCTAATTTTAGGGTGAAGACATAAAAGATGAATAGTAAACCTTAATTATAAGGGCTATTGAGTGGAATCCTAATTAAAGGTGATCCTATGTGGAACCCTAATTGAGGGTGATTCCATGTGAAACCCTAGTTGAGGGTGAAACCAAGTGAAACCCTTATTGGGAATGTATCCCTATTTACTGAATTGTTACTATTATCTGTTGAGTTAACCATGCAGGTTATTATGAGATGATGGTTACACCCAGGTATGGAATACCATGTTATATTCATTGAAGGCATGTCTTATGCTTTATGAATAGTGAACCATCTTGATGCACTGCTAAGTGACATCCTTTGCGATTCATGGGCTGTAAGAGTCATAAATGTTATTAAGGTCATGCTTGACAGATGACTTGAGATGAATATCTGATAATTGTGATAAGTTAGGCCTGTTACATTTTGTATTCTCATATATAGCTGTGTTACTGTATGATGATTGGAATACTGAATGTACCTAACTAATCAAGTGAAATGTAGAGCCCTGATCATAGATCCATCATTGTCAGTTGTCTAAATGATGGTGAAACAGGTCTTCCTAAGGGAACTCCTGGAGCACATACTTTTGAGTATGTGGGGTACATGGATGTGTAGAACCTTACATCCTAGTGTAGGTATTTGACGTAGATTCTTGTAGTCCGTCATACCTTCACTATAAAAGGAAAGGTGAGAGGATGATGTAGATTCTAGTAGTCCATCAGACCCCACCATAAAGTCCTAAAGGTGAGATGTATATCTACACTCCCTTAAAGACACAAATACCGTATCGGTGAAAGATAAACAAGAAATCTTCCGATAGCGAAGAGAGTACAGAATGCCACTGTAACTCTAAAAATAGCAAAGGACCAGAGTACCCTGGTGAGCTATTATAAAGACATCCCGCCAGATGTCAAACAATCAATCCTCTAACTGACTGAGGAAGATGAGGTCATAAGAATCTGTCTCTCTTAATGACCTATGTATGATACTGATGTGACTTCTTAGCGATCAGTTGGAGTATGAGTGGTATGCCTCATCTCCACAGGGCATAATAATGTTTGAAAAACATAAACAACAGCGTAGTATATCTGTTAGAGTTAATTACGAGTTATTTGATTGATGTTACCTTGAATAGCATAGATGTTCTCATATTTTAATATTGATGGAACTCTTGCTTATCATCAGAACTGCCAGTGAATATCTTGAAGGCTCTTATTGCTTTAGTTATTCCTTGCTTTGCTTATAAAGCCTAGTGGAGAGTTATAACTCTCGCTGGGGCAATTATGTATAATTGTCTCACCCCGTAGACTTCTACTTTTTAGGTGGTCGTCGAAGACGAAGGAACAAGAACTCAGGTGAACAATCCCAGCAACAGCAGCATCAGGAGCAGTAAATATCTCAGGTGGAGATCTAGCCTGCTTCATGGTGTAGTTAGAGTCAAGTCCTATGTGTCCTCTGTACTCTCAGGTCCTGGAGTGTTTTGGAGTATGAATTCTTGAGAGTTTTGGTATCATGTTGTATATAATTACTCAAGAAGTAATTGTCAGTGATGTAAACAGTTAAATCCTTTTTCTATGGAAAAGATTTGTGGTTTCAGGCTCTTGTCTCGAAAAGTTTTAATTTCCCGAAATTTTTATCTTCCGTTGTTTACCGATTGCTTCCGCACATGATTAAATCGGGATTAATTCGTGGTTTGGAGATCGGAGCCCACATCGGTGGTGTCCAGATCAGAAGTGGATGAAGAAGAAGAAACATAAGTTGTACCAATGATAGTTTCACCAATAAGTGAGTATAGATTTCCAATTTGTCTTTGACCCTTGATAACAACAATTTTACCTTTGTTCACAGATAAAAATCCATGTCTTTAAGCATGTAGAAAACCTTTCTCTTCAAGTGTGTCTAGAGAGATGAGAATTTTAGCAAGACCTTAAACATGATGGAAATTGGAGATGGTTCTAATAACACCATCAAACATCTTGTTGGAGACAAATCTGATTCCAACAGTCTTGTAGGTGGAATCATTGCCATAATGACAAATTCACCTTATGTAGAGAATCAGTCCTATTTAGGACACATGTGATGGGAACAATCAGAGTCAAGAATTGATTAATTCTAACATCTTGAAGTAGAGGATGCCACGAGAACAAAATCTCCATCTTCTTGTATGATATTGGCACCACTAGGTTGTTCTTGAAGATCTTTATCTTCATGCTTTTGCTTATTCTACAACTTCTAGCATTCTTTGTTGTATGTCTCTTATTTTTGTTCTATTTGTATGACTTGTTGTTTTTTGGCCTAGATATAAATCTATTGTATTCTTTGTTCTTGTCATTTTATTTTGTTTGACCCCTTATATTAAGAGCCTCTATTTGGATTCCACTAGAAGAAACAACCAATTCCTTATTCATTAAGGATTTAGACATGTGAGAAGACATTGATTCTTCTAGCTTGATGGAGCCTCTGTCATGGACAATGGTCTCACAGATTGCTTGTAAGAAGGGAGAATAGAGCATAAAAGAATTTAAACTTTATCTCCATCTTCCACTTTGATGTCAATATTTTCCAAATTCATGATGATGAAATTGAACTCATTAATATAATCATGAATAGATGCATCTTCAGACATATGCAGTAGATATAGAGATTGCTTATGGTGCAACTTTGTTTGGAGAGTCTTTGTCATGTAGAGAGATTCAAATTTCCACCACAAGTCTAGAGCATTTTTCTCTTTAGTGACTTTACCAATAACTATCCATGAAAATGAAAATTGGATGGTAGTTGGAGTTTTCTCATTCATCTCTTATCTCTGCTAAGCAGTCAAGGAAGCTACCATATTCTCCACTCCTAGCAGCACTTTAGTGACGCCCTACGCCTTGTTGCACGAGTAGGTCTCACATCTTGATCTACCATAATCCAAAGTTGATTGTGCGGTCAAACTTCTCAATGATGTATTTGCTCATCATTATTTTTAATCACCATGCTTTGATACTAATTTGTTGAGTTAGCACAGTGAAAGAACAACGAGAAACACATATGTAATAAGAAGAAGAATAGCAATATGTACAAGCAATGAACACATGATATACATAGTTTGATCTAGATGACCTATTTTAAGGGAGGAGAGAAGAATTTTACAATTGTAAGAAAATTACAAAGGAGAGACACTCTCTAAGAGAGAACTGAAAAACCTTGAGAAGGGTACATTCAAAGAAGAGAAATAACTCTTTCACGTGGAATATTATCACATTGCAAATTCATTAGGAATATAATTCCTAGAGTTTACAAAAACCAAGGTGCAATAATGGCACCCGCCAGCAGACAGATCTTATCATAGTATAGTTAAGGATTGAATCCCAAGGGTTAAGAACTATCTAATCAAAGTAACTTAGCAAGAACTCGTATTTATCACAAAAGTCGAGATTGGGTCGATTGATCTAAGATTGTAAGAAAGAAAATAGCTAGATTAAAATTCTAGTTATCAATGCATGAAAACACTAGGGTGGAACTGGGTTTCACTACCACCACTCAAATCTTCGCAATCATTCAAATTACAAACTTGTATGAAGATATAATTGGAGTTATGCAAGTTTCCCCTTTCATCTTTAGAAACTTGCATGAGTAGATATCCCTATAAGCTTGACGTCTCATTACTTTAGGATCCTCTATCCAATACTCTGAAGACTTTCCATCGGAAGTTCTCGTTAGGGTGTCAACCAAAGCTAATCGGTATTCAAATCTTAAATGTTGAAGTTCACACAGTAAAATATTATAATAAATCACGTAAAGCGGGTGATCAATCCACGAAATATGCAATGAACGGTTGTCTATGAATTATATGAGTTCATACAAGAATAGGAACATGAATGAAATTGTAAGAAACGGGTAGTGGGGCTAGTCCCCACACCCCAATGAAAAGACTACTCCCTTGACATGGCGAGATTTATATCACAAGAAAAGGAAGAGGACACCATCATGATCATGAGGGTGGCAGAAGCGACTCGACATTATGTGCGATCATTAACTTCCTTCCTTCTCTCTCATCCAGGAACTAACCCTGGCTTGCAGTGGAAGTAGGTAGAGGAACGGTAGCTTGGGAAAGATATTGATTGCCTTAGAGAAGGAGATCGATGGATTTTGGAGTTGCAGATGAAGGAGATCTATAGATCTATGTTTGAGGTCAATAGATGTCGACCAGCTAGGTCGATAGAACTAGCTAGGTCGACAAGCGTCGTCCTTGCTCTGATCTCAATGGCAGCGTTTTGGCATTTCTGTCTCCAGAAAATCTGAGATGGGTTGTACGGCTATGTTGGGGGCCTATTTATAGGGTTGAGGCTATCGACCTCTCTCCATCAGTGTCGACCATTGTTGTCGGTCAACAGTTATATCAACCTGGAGGATCGATGGCTTTTGGACTTCCGATCATCTTATTGGAGGTCAACGGGACTATCAACCTTGTGGGTCGACAAGTCTGTCAATTGAAATTGTGCCTATCGACAAGAATGTCTACAACTTTTTGTCGATGGCTTGATTTCTTGTCAACTGAATAAACTGATGATGTTGTCAAAGGAGAGACTGATGGATCTATCGACTTGGAAGGTCGACAAGGTTGTCGAGCATCTGTCGATGAGGTTGTCGAGATATTAAGTGTCGAGCAGGGAGGTCAACAAGGATATCGATCTCTTGTATGTCTTGGTTGCTTAGTTGATTTTAATAATGATTGTCATGTCGATCGACAGGTTGAAATTGGTCTCAGACACAATATTTGTGTATCGGTCAGTCTTCTGAAAGTGCTCAAAATCCAATTTTTCCTGGGGTGTTTCCCTGCACCCCGCGAAAGGCGTCCTCCTCTCAACTACCGTCCATTGAAGGGTAGCAGGACCCCCTAGGCAAACTTGCTACAAAGTTATAGAATTCAAAACATGCAAAGGGAGTCAAGAAAAGTGTCAAATTCCTACAAACTAACATAAAAACCAAAATAGATCAAAACAAAGATATTCTAATGAAAACTATCCTATATGAATGCTAAATTAGACTAATAATGTAGCTTAAAATGGGATGAATATGCATTCATCATTCGTCAATACAATTCTATACATCGATACTTTTCAATACATTGATATTTCTTTGTACAAGAAAATCGCATGCTCTAAGGGTGCTATTTATAGGCTCCATAGCATAAGGCTTCGAGTAGGAATAGATAATTCTAATAGGAGTTTAGAACACAATAGGAATCCAAGTTGTGTGTAGATAGAAACATCTTCAACTCTAAATAAGAATATTAATCCAAATCTAAGTAGGAACATAGGTTGGACTCAAAAGAAGTCGAGACCTAAGTTAGAACTATCACACCATGTAGCATTGAGATTAAGACTAGGAGTTTTCAAGACACAACAAACATATTTATTTCAGCCTCAAGTGAGACCAACTAGGTGCGACATCAACATTTGGACCCTGCTTGGGTGCCAGCACAAAATGAGGACCCATTTGGGAGCGGCACCACCATGTAGACTTGGTGCATATCCCCAGTCGCCACATTAGCCACCATATTAGTGTCGTGCATGCTAGCACGTAATGGGCTAGTGTAGCAGATACTTTATGCATTACAGAGCTGGGATAGAATTGAGAGTCAAAGTAAATATGAAACAGGCACATTATACAATACGAAACTCCTAATACTACTACCCGTATTAAAGGACAAAACTCGAATTTATATTGTGACCCTTATAATACTACGACCACAAGGAAGGGTACGGGGCGAAAGTATTGATTATCATGGACACAAGACTAATTTGCTTAATTGGATGCGAAGGTAAATTGGGCAAGGAGAAACTCCACATAAAAAGAGAATATTTAGTTTTTTAAAAATAGTAGCAAGTAAAATAAAGCATCCTGCAAACTCATTTCACTTCACATATTAAGCATCGATCAAATACATTAACCAACAATATCATCTGTCATTGCACCTGTCTTACAGTGCATCAAAAACGCTACAAGTGTAGGCAACAGAATCACACCTACATAGCCAAATAAGAGTATTTTCAACCAGTTCACCATCAAAGCTAAAGAATCAAGTATCATGGACCAAAGTGATTGCATTTAACCATGGACACAGCGGCATTGTACCCCACATAATCAAGAGCTAAACCAAGTGTCAAATAAAACTATTCATATTTTTATATGAATCATTACACATCTTAGGCTCATACTACTAGCTAGTAGTCATCGACACCAATACAGCCAAAGTAGCGTTGAGCAGATAATCCTAGTGACAACAAAGACCTTTCGTATTCAATGATACATATGAAGCCAAAAGCAATCCAACCCAGCCATGCCCGAAACTTCATTGTACCCTTCATAATCAAGTGCTAAGAGACCACCAAGGAACTATCCAACAAGAGTTAGCAAACTGTTGGTAGATTAGAAGTGATTCATAGACAGTTAAGCCCGTCCGAATTGTATTAGTAGACATCAACACCAACAAAGCCGAAGTAAAGGAGAACATAGAATCCCACGGACAACAAGAACTGATATTCCATGATATATATGAAGTCAATATATTCTTGATAGAAGGGTTTTGAGAGTCCAAAGCCACATGTGGACCACACTATACTATCATAGGTCAAATGTAGATTCAAACTTGGCATTCAGAAACAAAGGATCCCAGCACCTACTAGCAGCAGTAGTAGTTATCGTATAGCTGATTGGAAGCACTATAAAGCTCAGAAACACCAGCAGGTGTTGAAGTCTATTATTGGTTGTGAGCACAGCCTAAAATTTTTTTTTTGTTTCAAAGAGTTCATCTGATATTTACCATCTTTTGACTATTGCATTTATATTGTGTGCGGTGGCGGCCATCTGGGAATCCCCATTGCAGTGAAAATTAACTAGGTAGAGAATACGATGCCAAACTGAGCCTGGATCACCTTCTGAATTATTGGTTGTGAACTGGTCATATTATTGCGGGCACATATAGTGGTGATTGATCTATTTTAACGGCTAACAGAGCATGGAAAAAAGCTCAATAAATTCTAAACGCTGTGGTTTTTTTAAATCGTGAGCAGCCACATTATTTTGTAAGGGCATGTGGTTCGGAGCATAAGCAAAGGTTAGTATTGTACAACACTACTATTCAATGTACCATAGTAGCATAAAAATTGGTGAGTAAGTAAGAAAAATAATAGCCATTCATGTCGTACACATTTTGCTTTAAGAATGGTACAGGATTCATTTCTTACGAAGTAATCAAAAAACAGGAAACCTACCAATCCATAGAGTAGTTGCTGTGCCGAGTAGAGGTGAAAGGGTTTCTTCAGACGCGGAGTGCTTCTATGTAATCTTTGGCGCCGATATAGATAATGTATACCAGTAATATGGACGAGTAAGAAGCCCACAACCGAATGATTATATCTTACAAGAAAATTGTAAATTGAGAAGCCTATGGTTATCAAATGGAGTTCATATACAGACTCAAATTGATATCTCGTAAGGCCTCGTTTGGATGATAACAACTCAGCTTCCATCAATTTAAAAGGCAACCCAGTATTTCGACTTCAACAGTGATTAAATGCTGATGTTGTCCTAAAAAGGTTTATGATTTCATTAAGCGTCACGTGCCATTCTTTAATCCCGCCAGACTATGCTTGCTTCTAAATCACGTGTTCACACCAGTCTGCGCCACCAGCTCTTGTACTTTTTTGCCACCTAAACCTGTAGCCAAATTTAACTGCTGCGTTCTCATTCAGTTTTTGGGCATTTTAGAAGCCTCCGTCCCAACGAGGATAATGTAATCGGCACGAGATTAGCATTTGGTTAACGTGATGTACATCACATCTATACCGTGCAGTCTACGAATACATATTTCGGAAGTTCTGGTTCATCATTACCTTGACTGCATTTACTAAAAATCTTGGAGATCAACTAGCAGTGGGCACTTAGTCCTGTTAATCCAGCTATGTTTCACCGTGGTGCCATCTACAGGGTTCGAGATGAAATGATGTACAACTGAGTTTACTTGTTAAGCCAATTTATCAATCACCCCTTAACTAGCAGACTGACCAACCAAGGAAGACCATCTGCCTAAACAAGATTAGGGGGAGCTCTCACACACTTGAAGAAAACTAGACATTTTCTTTTGCATATACGTAAAAGAATAAGCATTTTCTTTTGCATATACGTAAAACAATTTCCTCGCACCAAGACAAAGATTAAAACTTGTGCTTTCTCGGATCACTCCGCCATTAACGTCGATCTTATTAAGATGGTTATGAAGAAAAGACCTTTCCGCTTTCTTAACTTTTGGATGGACCGGCCTGGCTGCCGTGAACTTATCAAAGAAGCTTGGTCCAAGCAGGTGGATGGCAACCCTCTTTTCGGCTTTGCTCAGAAACTAAAGACTGTTAAAACTGAACTCAGACGATGGTCGAAAGAGTTCGTCAATCTGAAAAATCTGATTGCTAAAGAAACCTTGGAAATGGATGACATTTCCAAAGCTCTTAGAAGGAATCCTCTTGATATAGAGCTCATCCATGCTGAAAAGATCACCCATGAAAGGCTGGAGCTTCTATCCAATGCTGAAGAAAAGTACTTCTGGCAACGCAGCCGTCTAGATTGGATAGCTAATGGTGATAAAAACACCAAGCTATACCACTCTACAATCAAAAGAAGAGATGCTATCAATACTATAACCGAGCTTTTTGATGATGCAGGTAACATTCTCAATGATGAGCAGGAAATCACAAACGAAACTCTTCAGTCTTTTGAAGGACTATACAACCAACCCAATGATGATTCTGCTCCTAACAGCAATCCTTTTATAGATTTTGAATGGTCCAAACTTGTCAATGAAGAAGACAACGAAGCTCTATGCAAAATTCCTGATATTCTAGAGATCAAGGAGGCTGTCTGGGACATTGGTCCTAACAAAAGTCCTGGACTGGACGGTTTCAATGGATTTTTCTATAGATCCAATTGGAACCTCATTAGTTCTGATCTAACTAAAGTTGTTCAATGGTTTTTCAGTGGTGGTAACATGGTTCGTCAAGTGAACCATGTGTTTGTTACCCTCATTCCTAAAAAGGATATGGTCTCCTCTCCTGTGGATTTTCGTCCTATTTCATGTTGTTCAATGCTTTACAAAATTATGGCCAAGATTATTACTAGAATACTTGCTCTGGTGCTTCCAAGAATCATCTCTATCAATCAAGGCACATTCGTTTATGGTAGAAGCATTGAGGACTGTTCCATGCTAGCTTTGGAGTTCACCTTAAACTTCAACCATAAAAATGACTCTCCATCAACCTGTGTCAAGCTTGACATTACGAAGGTTTTTGATAATGTTCGCTGGTCCTATCTGTGGGATGCTCTACATGGATTGGGGTTCAATGACAAATAGATTTCTATGATCCAGCAATGCGTTCAAACACCATATTTTTCTCTCTTACTGAATGGTAGCTCGGTTGGATTTTTTAGAAACTCCAATGGTCTCCGTCAAGGGGACCCTTTATCCCCCTTGCTCTTTACTATTGCTATGGAAGGTCTTAGTAGAAGAATTGACAAAGCACACCAGCTAGGTCTTCTCAAATCCTTCACCGTCAGACACACAAGAGTCATGAGCCATCTGCTATTCGCCGACGATGTTCTGATCTTCACACAAGGCCGAGCACATTCCCTGAAAAATCCGAAGCTACTACTTGACTTTGGCAAGACCTCAGGCATGAAGTATAATCCAAATAAAACTCATCTGTTTATGTCGAAATCTTACAAAGATAAGGACAGACTTGTCTCCATTCTTAGCATTCGTAAGGAGGAATGGCCTACAAAGTACCTAGGATTTCCCTTGGCTGGGGGTAATCTCAGGCGTAGACATTTCCATGGTTGCCTTGATAAACTGAGAGACATGATTTCTAGATGGCCTGGATCGAAGATAGCTATGGAAGGAAGATTAATTCTTATCAACCATTGTGCTATGGGATTGATAAACTACTGGCTTCGCCAAGGAGAGGTATCTTCAGCTGCACTTCATAGAATGGAAATCATGATGGCTGACATCATCTGGTGCAATCCAGTCCATGCGACCTCATGGACTAAGCTTGCTTATCCAAGAACTGAAGGTGGTCTCAACCTCAAGAATCTTAATGAGCTGGCAGATTTCCACACTCTCAAAAGGATCAAAAAGTTGTTGCACAGTGATTCGATATGGAGCATATGGATGAGGAGTAGATACGGGTCCAATCTTGGTGTTCAACCTCCACACACATGGGGTTACTCTACTACTTGGAGAAGAATGGTGAAGTTGTAGCCACAGTTCACCAATGAAGATGACAATCTACTTTGGGAAAGTTGCCGCCAAAAAGGAAATACATATAACGCTTTCAAGAATCTATGGTTCAAATATCATCGGCCTAGATGGAGTCTAACCTACTTTCGAGCTATTAAAAATCTGATGCCCACCATGGACCGTATCAAAGCCTGGAACTCCAATGTGAGTGTTATCTTTTGTCTATGCAGGTCGTCAATTGAGAGTGTTGATCACCTGTTTGGCAATTGCTCTTATTGGAAATATATTTGGGGATGCGCTCAACTCGCACTCAATGTCAGATTACCCTATAACTTATATGAATGCCTCAAGGTCACATGTTCAAGAGGAAGAGGGACTGCTCTAGAAATAATGATCCTTTGGACAATCACTGGATGCGTCCATATCATTTGGAAAGAGAGGAACAATAGGAAGCATGGGACTCAAAATAAAGACTATCTTCTGCTATTCAATACTATTGAAAGAGAAATCAAATTTCTCTACAATATGCATAAAGAGGAACTAGCTAATATATCTCCTATTGTAATCAGGAATTGGGAATTATAACCAATTCTTTTTTTAATTCTCATGTAAGCTATAAGTTATACCTTGTTACTTTATCCCTTTTATAGGGTTGGAAATATATTTACCTAAATTTTCCAAAAAAAAAGAATAAGCATTTAAAATTACAGTCTGCATCACCAAGAGAAAGAATATACACAGGCTTTTTGCTTCTACAATTTTTCTGTATTGATAAAAATTGTGTTTGGAACATGCCATTGTGATACATTATAAACTACTTCATAACTGTCAGCCATCTTCCACTTACTGAATGCAACCTCCCAATGTTATTTGGTACATCTGAAACAATAAAGTGGTTCTATAGTTAGTGAATTCAGTAGTTGGTGAAAATGGAAATAAACATGCTACAGATAGAAACGCACAAACGGTCAACAAAATTCTATGAAAATATTAATTGGTATCATTTAGTAACAGCCAAATAAGCATTGAACACTGGGGGATTTCCGATATATGCAACACGACCATCCAATCATATTTTCCAAAAAATCGTTAGTACTATCATAAAAATTTCTATCAATAATTCGCAAAGAGTTTCAAGGCAGGTGTCACTTCTTAATTTGATTCGCTGAACCAAACAAAAGACCGATTTGGAATGATTTTGCCACTAGGAGAGATTTGCATGAGTTAGATGTGTTCATCAATGCACATGGATGGGGATAGGGGCATGCTTCAACAATATTAAATAACACATCGCATTGAGGAAGATGATTACGAAATTTGTGTTTAGTGAAAGTGGCAGGCATTGTGCTAAAGAAGAGGCGGGCAATGTGCCACTTCTTAATCTAATTTGCATGAGCTTCAAGGCAATTGACACTACTTAATATGATTCACTGAACAAAGCAAAAACATATTAAATAACACATCACATTGAGGGAGATGTGTTTAGTGAAAGTGGCAGGCATTGTGCTAAAGAAGAGGTCGGCAATGTGCCACTTCTTAATCTGATTTGAATGAGTTTCAAGGCAGGTGCCACTTCTTAATATGATTCGTTGAACCAAACAAAAAGACCAATTTGGAATGATTTTTCCACTAGGAGGGATTTGCATGAATTAGATGTGTTCATCAATGCACATAGGATGGGGATAGGGCATGCTTCAAACATATTAAATAACACATCGCATTGAGGAAAATGATTACAAAATTTGTGTTTAGTGAAAGTGACAGGCAAAGTGCTAAAGAAGAAGTGGGCAATGTGCTAGAGCAGGAAGAGATCAAGTGATCGAGAAAAATAGACATTTGTTTATATTTAGAAATTGAAATGCCGCAATTACGAAATGCATATGCATGCTTGTTTCAACCAGTGAATAAAGGACAAAATTTTCAGAAATCTACAAGACTGATATTCTTCGGTCGATTAAAGAAAATCCTGGCATTAACTTCCAAGAACCATCAGATACCTACAACCGCCATTTATCTTAACACTAACCTTACCCATCAAAGTAATAATTCCACTTGTTAGGAACCTAAATGGCACACAAAGTTCTCATTATTATGCTACACTTTTTTCACAGACGAGGAACTTTTCGTACTTGTAAGGCATCCATCCAGGTGTATCCAAGTGGATGGGTTCCCTTGGGGCATGATCTACCATACACCTCACCTAGTTTGTTGTTTGGATATTTTTTTGGGTCCTAGGGCATTCTGTAGATTTTAATGCACCCTTTTTTTGCTCCAATGTCATATATAGTAATTATACAGGATTAATACTCTTATATGTGCATTTCCAGATGTTTTGCTTTGTGCATGCAATCTAGGTTTTTGAAGTATAGGGGCTATCTTATAAAGGATAGTTATTACTTTGTTGAATACTTGAAGTTAATAACATTTTGTCTCAATTTAGTTATTGA
Source organism: Alisma plantago-aquatica (assembly GCA_963693085.1). Taxonomy (NCBI): domain Eukaryota; kingdom Viridiplantae; phylum Streptophyta; class Magnoliopsida; order Alismatales; family Alismataceae; genus Alisma; species Alisma plantago-aquatica. The sequence continues at coordinate 1,776,650,372 of OY856409.1, forward strand.
CTTTCTACCGCTTACATTGTTCACAATAATTCTCTTTAGGTCTTTGATATTGACGTTGATAAAATATCAAGGGAAGGATAAAAACCTTAGATGTATGTATATAGTGTATGTTCATGAGATATACAAAGAACATGTATACAAATAGGTGTTGCCCATGTGACACATGGGCATGTCAAGTCATTAGATTGGCACTTAGGAACCTGAACAAGTATGTTTCTTACTACGATTCCAACTCAAAGAACATTCAAAATAACGTTGATTGCTTAGGTACTCCACACTAAACAACCTAAAACCAAGCCCAATCCAAAACAACAAATAACTGAGTTCAATTGAAATATCAAGCCAGCATTCGCATGTGAGAGCTCAGGCCCCAAGCAACACCTAAGTTCCTACCTCTTAGTGCATAGGTCATCCATCAAAACAAAATATGGCATGTAGACCCAACCATCTAAGACAAGTGGGATATAAACCTCATCTAACATGACATGCCTATCACTAGGCTCGAGGCCCAATATTACAGACATGCAAGCCCATTAGAAGAGTGTCGACGCACCCCTAAGAGTGTGATCTGTGGAACAAACCATAAGCAACCTGAATGTGAGCTAATAAGGGATTGCACCTTGCAACATATGAGGCCACAGGACAGCAACAGGACCACAAAGTATCAATTAATGTCAGCCACCATATGCTACCCACCAAGAAAAAACAATAGTAAAAATGTTGAACCAAACATCTAAGGAGATGCGTCATTCATAAATAGCATACTCTCTCCAACATCCATCTCAAACAAAAATAGCCATAATGGTGGTGAACATACACACACACACACACACACACACACACACACACACACACATATATATATATATATATATATATATATATATATATATATATATATATATATACATACATATATATATGCATACACCCCCCCCTTTTATTCAACTAAGATACCAGGTGAAAAGATTTTATAGCCACATGTCCAGCCCCACCAACTCCTAGATCGACAAAAGAGAGACACCTTCCAAGAGGACAAGTTGAGGTCAAACATCATGTACAACTTGTCAATGAAGCCTCAGGATGATGTCATCAAAGAACAAGCCATATTGAAATATAGACTACAAGGACAATCGAGGAGGCAGGGTGTCTACAAAGTCGCATCTTCAGATAAGCAAGACCCCCACCTTAGTCAATGGACACAAAGGACGACAATGTGTCCTTGCATTGACACAACAAAGCACAACATCAAATGATTGTTGAAACAACAATCACCTTAGCAGATTCTTCGCTAATAGTAGCACGAGAGGAAATGTGCCTTTTTACTCCATCACTCTTACTAGATAAACCCATATGAAAAGTGCATCATATAAAGGAAACTCTTTTTATGGAAATAACCGTCCAAGTTCATCTAAATGATTGGCTTGTAATGGGAAGACAATGCTAGTACCAACCCATTTAGGTGTTCTAGAATCGTAGCATTGGGGAGACATGAGACTTAGAAATAATACACTCAAGCCCCCTGGAATTTGAGAATGTAGGGAGGGGGATCCATCTTCAAAAGAAGACAATCTTATTTTTTTAGGACAAATATATTGACATATGGTGAAATCTCCCACAAGAAACTAATTAGGTTAATTATATATTTTTAGCAATATTGGTGTTTTAGTTAATTGACTTCAATTACATATTTTAAGGCTCTTTTATATCTCAATTGGAGTTTTATTAGGTTATATTAGTTCATCAATTCTATGCAATTGTCACATAATTAGGTGTTTTAGTTTGCTTATAATATATACAAACCATAGTACTTGTTAGGGAGATGGAGACTTCATTATTGGCTTGACTATCTTCAGGAGTCAGTTTTCCATCAGTTAATATCAGAGGATAAAACCTAAACCCTGAGTCTAAGTCTCGATTACCCCCTTTCATGACGTGATGGCTTAGGTCTAGGTCCAGGAGCCAATCCTATCAAAACCCTAGGTTGGATCACCCATGTAGAAAATATTCATCATATTACTCCCCTAGAATGGTATGATGTTGATATTCTTCCTCTCCCTAATATCCATCATTCCTTGTTCTTATTAGTTTCTACCCTTCTTTGTGTTCCTCTTTATCCTCCATTTTACCTTTTTTTATTGACCCCAACCTCCAAACCATGGCATGCTATAGTTTACATTGTATCACCACAATGTTTATAGAGGATATTAGATACTCCTTGTTTGCTACTTCAGCCCCCAATACCACCTAAACTCCATAACCTACCCCCTAACAATAGACTTTGATGGATTTGCGGCCCCGCCATGGTTTCCAGGACGTGTGGGGTTGACTCCCCCCAATCCTCAATAAGGATAAGGAGATTACATGTCATGTATTTTGTCTCATCACCTAATAGGGCTTTGACACCTCACAAGGAAGGAACCAAAGAAGTTATTGTACTTTGTTTTATAATCCCTAACAAATCAGGCATTATCCAACCCATGTGTAATGTTGGGCATCGAATATAAAAAACCCACTAAATATGTGGACCTAAATTAATGCAGCTTCAAGGTACATAATTCTGCCTAGAATGACACCAACAGATACACCATGGTGTGTGATGAAGACTTCTACATTGAGATCATGGACTATAAAGATCGAGTCATGATGCAATAGGATGACTCAATTCCTAGTCCACATTGTGAGAGATGAGTGACCACTTACAAACCTTCGTCTTGATCCTATCATGGTGTGTGTCTCAAATGGACATCTTTGCACCTAAGTAACATCATCATCTACCATCCCAGATCATTTCAAGCATGAAGTTAAAAATTCTAAAATTTCATACCAACCACGCTATATTGAATATGTGATTCCACAATAAAAGTAATGTGCCATGTGAAGCATACTTAGGCAATGACTTATTCTGCTGATGGTGAAAAATGACGATGTTGACAATGAAGAATTCAAACCAGAGCATGACAAATAGGATGACAAACTACAATTCTAAGTACTAATCCTAACAACACATTGACTAGCCATTCCTGCTTCTAAGATCCACTACGACAACTAAACTAAGGTCCCAAATCACCTATTAGACTCTCTAAAGGCTCGTCTTTTCACTATGGGGGGAGTTAACATAGGATAGAATACCCATAAGATGTTGATTAGTTCTAAGTTGATATTGTTCGATATTTGGTGTTTAAGTTAACTATAGTGACTCCTTAGCTATTTCTAAGGATCTATTAGTAATTTTCAAGGTCTTACTTTCTAAGTTCTAGGTTTTCATATATCCATTTCAGTTTACTATATGTTTAGGTTATGAATTATAAAATGCAAAAATTCTACGTCTTTAGGGTTTTAGTTCATATAGTATAAATATCATCCATGAGACAATTCAAACCTAATTGTTTCGTTGCTTTTGAGAATTGATGGATGGTTCTACAAAGCAATAACATACCCAAAAGGGAAAGGCCAACCACAGATAAATAAGAGGGAGACATAGATCATCATGAGCCTGTTGGACTATATGTTAACAAGAGAATAAGCAATACACTCTTGATATCTAATGGAAAAGAATTCCTACTAAACCATCTTCATCCTCCCTAGAGAGAAATTGGAGCTTCTTTTAAAAAAAACTTCTCCTGAATAAAGAAATTTTGTGCTACACGCATCATATTGTATGTTGTCAACTGTGCACAGATACAAGTGAAGTTTACATTTACAAACCATCATAATGACTTTTTTAAACCTTGTGTCAAGGATGTTTTATAAAAAAGGATAAAATGAAGGTCTGTCACATAGATGTTACTAAATGTGACTACTCAAATATAACATAATGATATAACTAGCATGATGCTTGCTAATTAGGTTAAACATATCATGACCCCGTTGCGATGAGGGTGATCACCCCTCCCATTTTTTCCTTCATTTCTTATTTGAGAACTATCAACAAGGGATAGGTATGAGATGTAATAGCTCTTGAACCATCGTGCAGTAACTACTTTGTGAAGGGGGTGAGCAGTAGAGTAAGGACCTTACTTTGGTCTATCCAAGAAGGTGATCCTTGTTTTCATGCTAACATGAGGGGAAACATAGATATCAAAGCCCTCTCACCTCGACAGATTTGAGAGCCCATAATCCTAAATAGGATTCAGAATAACCAAACAGCATAACATGCAACCAATTGTACAAACACCTTTTTTGGATGGGAACACCATCAGCTCCTCCTTGGCAACAACTTTGAAAATTGTAACCTAGCCAACTTTGTCTTACACATTTTCCTTTGTTCTTGACATGTTTCAATGTGAGAACAATTAAGAAGCTTACATTGTGCATGTGTTGGATTACAAATAAGGTCGAGGAGCAACCAGAATTTGTGAGGCATGCTAGTGGTGTGCGGCCTCATCAACACAAGGATGGGAAATAAAAATTAGAGAAAATGAGATGATCAAAGAAGCTTTACTTACCACTTCTGTAGTGTTGGGGAGAGTCCACAATAATCATGTAGTGTATGAGAAAGTGTTTGTGCCTAAAGAGAGACTCATGTATGGTACTCACTTTAATGAAGGATATCATTAAGGAAAAAAGGAGGTTTTAGGAAGAAGATTGGCCTCAATAGTGAGTCTAGTGACACATTCGGTGTCTTGCTCTTCACTAATGCACAAGTCATCTTTGAGTTCATGGCAATCTTTGGTGAAATCCACCTTACTGGTGAATACTTCCCCAACAACTAAGTGAAGCACTTCATTTAAGACAGCAATTGAAAGCACTTAAAAATTCTCCAAAGGAACATTAATATCTCTAGAGGATAAGGACAACCTTTCAGATGTGTAAGAGGATTTTTCTATGTTACTCATATGTACATGAAGGTAAACTTATTGTTTAAGGTGTCCATTATACTACGTTACTCAAAGAAAATTTGAAGACATAGAAATGGATCTTTCGACAAGCATACTAAGCTTATAAGAAAGAGTAGATGTTATTCCAAGATGAATGAGAGTTGCATGATCATGTGCTAAGATTATACAACAAATATAAATATTATTGTTGTGAACAAGTGTATATGTTGTTATATTGATATGTACACCCATGTCCTATATATAGGAGAGGAGGCAATTACAAGGAAGCAGACTAACCAGAATGGGCCATGGGCAACAGCCCCATGTACACAATAGACTAGTTAACCTATTAACTAAATAGACTAATATTCTAACACTCCACCTCCAGTTGGAGCATGTGTGAATACTACTAACTTTATGATAATGTCACACTCATATTTTGATGATCCAAATATTTCCTAAATTATATTACTAACATGTGTATTCAGTATTTCATGTGATCAAGGAACTTAGTCAAGATCCAATTACAAAGACCATGCAATTTTATATGATTAGATGCTTGCAAATCAAGATTTGTACCATGAATATAATTGTACTTGTGTGTTTGCATACAACTTGATAGACATGATGTAAGGACAAGTGATGATCTTACAGAACCTACCCAAAACCCTAACCAACACTCATAATAAGCCTCTAGGGTTGATAGGTTTCATTAGATAAAACATTGGATAGGTTTTTCACACATTGGCACATTCACAGAGTCAACCTCGATCGAGAAACTTCTCAACCAAGACAGGTTCAGTCGAACTTTTTGTCGATTGAGTATATATTGTTAAACCAGATGACTAATTAATTAGAACTATGCCTAGCCATTAGAGCCAATTTGACACTTGGACCAAACTCGGTGAATATATTACTTGACTGAGGAAGTGTTCGGTCAAATAACTTCTCGACCAAAAATGTTCTAGAATCAAAATATATTAACAACCAAATTAGTCATTGCAAGTTAGTCAATTTTGGCCAAATAGATAATTGACCTCTAAGAACACTCTAGACTCTCCCCAAATTTGTCCTTACTATGTGTAAACATTTCCTATAAATAGAAGTGGTATTAGGACACTTAGACACAACAGTTGAAATCATATACACACACTTGAGCATACTACATACTTGCCATCATTCTTAAGAGCTTAGGACCAGTACTTCAAGTGTCTATCATTTTAGACTAAGCCTTTAGCTCAGCTATAGTATCCTCTCCACCTAATACAACATTGCATAAACCTTTTTGGAGTAGATCATCATCACTTGTCCATTAGAGATTAATTGTATACGTTGTGACCTTATTTTGTTTCTTTCTCCATTCTATTTTTTGTTTGTTGTATTATCTTGGGCTACTTCTTGGAGTGAAGATTGTCTAAGAACCTACAAGAAGGAGTCTTCTCAACTTGGTGCACTTCCACTATCCATTATCGAAGAGGTGAAGCAACGATGCTCTTCCACGTCCATCAAAGAATAGGTGAAGCAACGGTGCTTTCCGCGTCCTTCAAAGAAGAGGTGAAGAGGGTGACCTTATGAGGCCCATCAAAGAAGGTATAGTTTCTCATTGATCTGAAAAGGAGGGTTAGTCTTGCACCAGAAAAGACATCAATAAATTTTATGTATTGTGTATTGGTATATAAAAGGAATAAAATACATGATTTAGAATCGATTGATGTCTTTCGACGGAACCAATCTAAATCTCTATGTCCTCTTCTGGTTGTTTTCTTCTCTTAAATTTTTATGAGCTAATATTTTAATTTGGTTAAAATAAACCAAAAGCTCTAGTCATCCTCCCTCTAGATTTTTCATTTGATATCCGAGCATGACTTCAAGGAGCCCTAACATGTCTTGAAGCATGGGGGACAACATGACTAGCCACCTCAACTTTGAAGAAGCTTATGTGAGCAGGCCACCAATGTTCGATGGATCAAACTACACTTATTGGAAAAGAAGGATGCAGTTCAACTTTAAAGAAATTAGCTTTGAACTATGGAAAATGATATCTCATCCATATGCACTTCCAATAATGGAATTAGAAATATGGAATCCTGATACGGTAAAACAAGCCACACTCAATGCAAAGGCAGTCAGCATTCTTTATTATTCTTTATCTGTTGGTGAATTCAATCACATATCCTTGTGTGAAATAGCTTATGAAATTTGACACAGATTAGTTGTAACACATGAAGGAACTACCCAAGTTAAAAATATTAAAATTAATATGATAAAACATAAATTTGAATTATTTTGTATGCAAACTAATGAGAGCATTGTAGAAATGTATGCTAGATTTTCTAACATGATTAATATCTTAAGTGTGATGGAGAAGAACATAAGCAAGGAAGATCAAGTATCCAAGATTCTTAGATCACAATCTACCAGATACAAGTCTAAAGTCACTGCTATCAAGGAAGTCAATGATCTTACATCACTGAAGATGGAGCATCTTGTTAGGACTGGAGATGCATGAAGTCACCCTTGAGGAGGAAGAAAAGGTAGAAGTTGAACAACAAAAAGAGAGAAGGAAGAATATTTCTTTCAAAGCCGCCAACAAATCATCATTGAGAAACATCATCCAAGAAAGTAGTAACACGAGTAATAAAAATGATGAAGGCATCTTGATTGTAGATGGTAAGAAATATAAGAGATCTCAATATAACAAAACTCCTAGTGTAAATTCTTATTCTTCTAGGTGTTTTAAATGCAGAAAGAAAGGCCACTTGGTTTTTTAATGCCCAAAACTCAAAAAAGGCAAAAAGTCCTCAATCAAAAAGAAAGACAAAGCCTACTTTGTTTGATGGGATCAATCAAGTGACGATGGTGAAAGCAACAAAGAAGAAGAGGTAGAATGTCTCATGACCATAATGGATGAAGAAGAAACAAATGAGGTAAGTATTTTTTATTTATCTAAAGAAGAATTAGTTGATAGTCTCGAAGAACTTCATGACAAATATATTGATTGCAAAATAAAAAAGAAGAAACTTGCTAAAATTATTGATGAACTTCACAATAGTCTAGATAATCAAATTCTGAAAATGATACTCTAAAATATACAATAAAGCTTTAGAAGAATCTATTGAGAGCTATAAGGCACAATTACTTGTTCTTGAAAATAACACTAATATTCTTTCTCAAGAAAAGTTTGATATGCTCACCAAATTAAATGATTATCAAACTCAACCCATCTTATCTAACTAAATAGCTTCCAGAAAATGTTGAATTGCAAAATAAATTTTTTACATTAATGCAAGGAAATAAAAGTCTTGATAAAATCCTAGACAATGCCTCTGAACAAGTAGGAAGGAGACGTTTAGGATATGTACCAAAGAACAAATCTTCACATGTGCCTAAAACAAAAAGGACATATGCTTCCAAGACTAGAACTACTTATTTCCTAAAAGAGAAATTGTAGATTTTCAAAATGTTGAAAAGAGAAATGAAATATCCTTTATCTCATGTCAGTATTGTCAAGGTCTTGGACATTATTTTTTTTCATGTGAATATCATAAGAAAGGAACCCCTGACATGGTTTTGGTTACAAAAACCCCAACTTAGAATGAAAAAAAAGGAAACTTGTTGGATTTGACATATGCTTAATTTGATATAATTATGTCTTATCTCAACTTAATTTGATGTAAATGTGCACTACCTTTCTGTTATTTAAATAAAAATTATTTTGAAGAAAACATACTTTTTTCTTCACAAACACATGTTAACATCAAAAACTAATTCACAAACCCCTTTCTTTAGAACAATTTAGAGTAATTAGAGAAAAATTAATCATTGTTCATCTTGAAGATGTATATTTTGATCTCTTTGCTCAATGATTTTATTACTTACACTACTAGTATTACAAATTTAATATTTATATAAAATGATTTAGTATCATGAATAAGAAATACTTAGTCAAGCTCAATCCATCGTCATTGCAAAATATTACTCAAAATTTTAAAATCGGTCGACAAAATACTGGACCGAGAACAAACTCGATAGACAAAATTCTCAAACAAGTTTCTCTCAGTGGGACCCTCAGTCTACCATACACATCTCAATTAAAGAACATTCTAGTCACTCCTCTGGTTGAAAACTTTTTAACCAAATGTCCCTCCATCAATAAAATTCTCTACCGGGATCATGACCGCTGCAAAAAAATTCAAACAAAAATTCGACGAAACTAGTCGTTATTGTTATAGTTGGAATAGATCCATTAGAGGATCGATCGACGAGTTTGTCAACTGAGAAGCGATCTGTTTAATATAACTTGCATATATATATCTTCTCTTTATTGATTCTATGTATCAATGTGGACTTAACATCCTTTGACATTTGGTTTAGAGATTCCATTAAGAGATGTTATTATGGTACTTAATGGCCTCTCTATATCAACATGGGCATAACATCCCTTATATTTGGTCTAGAAATACTTTTGTTGACTTCATTTTGTATTTAATGGATTCTCTAATCATTCATGAGGTTAACATCCCTTAAAAATGATTGAGAAAACAATTTTGACTTTTGACTTTTGATTTTCATGACATCTCTATATCATGGTGGACTTAACATTCCTTACTTTGGATTAGAGTATCTTTTTTTTTAATTATGCTTTATGGGATCTTTTTTTCATAAAGGACATAATATTCCTTTCATTTGCAATTAGACAACCTTTTTTATGTTCCTTGATCATATGGATTTTTCACTATGCCTTAATGTCTATTTGATATTTTTTTAAACCAATACATCCAACACAAATTTTCTCCTCGCCAAAATGACTATCTTGTTGAGGGGGAGTGTTTTCTTGAGGGGGAGCATTTGTAAGTATTGACCCTTTTTTTCTTCAAAAAAAGGGGATAATAACCCATGAGATAAATTGGAGATAAATTTCGCTATTAACTATCAACAAAGCAATTTAAAGGTATGAAGTTTTAAATTTGCCACTTACAATTTATCTTATGAAAATATTTGTCAACATCAAAAAGGGGGAGACTGTTGGCTTTTTGATATGCCACACTCATATTTTGATGATGCAAATATTTCCCAAATTATATTACTAACATGTGTATTAAGTGTTTCAGGTGATCAAGGAACTTATTCAAGATACAATTATAATGATCATGCAATTTTATATGATTGGATGTATGAAAATCAAGATTGGATCATGAATATAATGGTACTCATGTGTTTTTGTACAAATTGATAGATATGATGTAAGGACAAGTGATGATCTTCTAAAATCTACCAAAAATGGTAACCCATACTCATAAGAAGCCTCTAGGGTTGATAGGTTTCATACATTGAATAGGTTTTTTTACTCATTTGCACACTCACAGATTCTACCTCGATCGTGAAACTTCTCAACCGAGATAGGTTTGGTAGAACTTTTTGTTGATCGAGTATAGACCGTTAAACTAGTTGACCAAGTAGTTAGAATGACAGTTAGTTGTTAGAGCCAGTTTGACACTTAGACCAAACTCGGTAGAAATATCTCTCAACTGAGGAAGTCTCTGGTCAAATCATTTCTCAACCAAAAATGTTCTGGAACCAAAAAATAATAACGATCAAATTAGTTATTTCAAGTTAGTCAATTTCATCCAAATAGCTAATTGACCTCTAAGAACACTCCAGACTCTCCCCAAAGTTATCCTAACTACTTGTAAACATATCCTATAAATAGGAGTGGTCTTAGGACACCTAGAAACAACAATTGAAATCAGATACACGTACTTGAGCATACTACATACTTTCCATCATTTTCAAGAGCATAGAGCTAGTACTTCAAGTAGCTATCATTCCCTTAGCTCAGCTATAGTATCCTCTCCACCTAATACTACATTGCATAAACCTTTTTAAAGTGGATGATCGTCACTTGTCCATTAGAGATTAATGGTATATCTTCTGATATTATTTTGTTTCTTTCTCCATTCTATTTCTTCTTTGTTGTATTATTCTTGGGCTACTTCTTAGAGTGAAGATTTTCTAGGAACCTATGAGGAGTATTCTCAACTTGGTGCTCTTCTGTTGGACGTTAAAGAAGAGGTGAAGTAATAGTGCTCTTTTGCATCCGTCAAAGAAAAGGTGAAGCAACAGTGCTTTTCTGCACCCGTCAAAGAAGAGGTGTAGAGGGTGACCTTTTACGGCCCATCAAAGGTGTAGTTTCTCCTTGAGATAAAAAGGAGGGCTGGTCTTACACCACAAAAGACACTGGCATATTTTGTGTATTGTGTATTGGTATATAATAGGAATAAAATACATGATTTAGAAATATTGGTTGGAAACAACTCGGTAGTAGACTAATGTCATTTAACATAACCACTGTAAATATTTGTGTCCTTTTTTGGTTGCTCACTTCTCTCAAATTTATGTGAGCTAAGTATTTTAATTTGCTTAAAATTAAGCAAAAGTTGTATTCACCCCCCTCTAGATCTTTTCAAACACATGTCTAGGCTTAGAGTTACATGACTCAAGTGAGTGATAAGAAATAAATGATAAATGAAAGATAGAAGTGTCACTCCTCATACAAAATTGTTACTCCCCCATAAACAATATTTCCTAACCAAAAAGATATGATGACACCTCTTTAAGATGTGTTATGTATGTTGGAGAAGCTCGAGCTTTGAAGAAGGTCTTTCTTTTGAAGTACATCTGGAATGAAGAATATCTGAAGAAGACAATCATAAATACCATGACTATGCCATCTTCACTATAGAGGAATGTGGAGTGGAATAAGCACACTCAGCACATTCCAGACATAGTACGGTACAAACACATAGCAATGTCAATGTAGAAGTAGAGGGGTCTTTGAACTGCCTGAAAATTGTAGCCAATTGTAATTGGCATAGAAGACTAGCGACGTGCATAACATAACACGAACACACTATAAGAGGTGATGAGGTGTTGTCTCAACACATAGAAGTAGCATGTGCAACTCGGAGAAAACGTGATGAAGTAGCTCGGTGAAGATCACTCTGTATGAATTCTTGTAGATACAAAATTTACATAGGCTTAAAGATGATGAGGTTCAGAGATGAAGAAGCAACCATCTGGAACACTACAGCATGAATGATCAACTAGAAATCATTAACACCAAAGGGGCAAGAGGTCAGAATTAGCCATAGCATCTCTTGTCCTGACGTACATAACGTGTTACGAACGCAAAAGGCTTGGTGTCAATGTTGCAACTGTGAGATCCTTCAATGTTGTCTGAAATATAAAGTGATGCTAAATGGGAATGGGGAAACCAATAGCATTAAGGAGTGAGGGGGAATTTTTCACCCCATCCAGAAACACACATCAGCCCCTGACATAGCAGTGTGTCTGATATGTGTCTTAACTTACTGCTCTACCACTCACTCTCCCTTCTATGTACTCACTAACTCAATGATAGGCTGAGAGACTGAGCAGTTATCTCCGCTCAATCGCAAGTGACAAGAGAGACTGACCGCAAGGGAGTGATAGCGATAGCAGTTCTCTCTGGGAAGAGAGACTGGCACCAAGGGGTGCATGCGGTATGCCCTCTGCAAGCAGTTCAACTCAACAATATGAAGCTCCATGAAGATAGCATGTAATATCATATCATCTCATGTCTCTCTCCTCATATCCTCTATCTCATGTCCTCCTCATACCCTCCTCTCTAACTCTCTCTATCCCCCCCCGCACACTAAATACGATGAGAGTGAATAGATGGTGTGTAAAAGGGAAATATGACCCCCGCCCCACATGTGGAAAGACACACACATGATGGATGGGAGGTGGGAAAGGAAAAAGGTGAAACAAGAGGTGTAGAATGCAAAGAAGAACAAAAATAAGACTATCGGAATGGAATCTCAATAGAAAGAGGAGATACACTACCAGAATGTTACTCAGTAGAAAGAGAAGTGGCACTACCATAATGGCTCTCGGTAGAAAAATTGTTAAACAGAACTAATATGTAAATAAACCCGATAAAAATTAGGATAAAGAAATTAAACGAATCTTTTCTTGACCTGAAAAGGATATTCGTCTGGCCCTTAGGCCAACAAATGTGGGGCTACAGAGCGAGGCCCCGCAAAAATTTTACTAGGTCAAAAAAATAACAAGATTCGACTATCATCAAGTATTGGAGGAGTAATAGACCTTTGGAGGACGTCATTACTGAATTTGGAAGTAGATAGACAACTTATGACATGTTTTGTTTGTGACTTGACACATCGTGTTGATTGTCGGGGGTGAGAGGCAAACTCTTGGTGACACGCCATGGGAGGTTGTTGACAGACCGTGTGGCTCCTTTGCTCAAAATTGACTGACTCCTTACAACACGTATAGATATGTGACACTCCGTGTTGAATGTCATAAGTGTAGACTGAATCTCATCGACACACCATGTTCCAGTTGACATGTCGTGTCTAATGTCAAAAGCATAACTCTAATCTCCACTGAAAAGCTGTATACGAGGATGACAAGTTGTGTATGTTGTGATTTACACCGTCACGAAGAATTGTAGAACCCAACACGTCGTGTTGTTTTATCAACACACCGTATCGATTGCAAGCTGAGTGAAACTACGCACCATCAAAATGAATTCTAGATTGCAACACGCCATGTGGATAGCAGCTGATGCTTGATCTTGATAGGAATTTGCACCGTCAAGGAGACAAGTATCTTGAAAATTAGCACCATGGTTTGATGGGAATTAGCTTCATCTTTTGTATTCCTTTGATCATGAAAAGATGTGACTCCTTGCTTGACCACGACTGGACTAGGTAGATATTAGTGTCATCTAGTATCCTAAGAGGTGGTGTAATGATGGATTGATGGGGTTATTGTGATGGCTGGTGGGACTACTCGATGTGAAGATAGTAGGGCAACAAGGTGTTGGAGACGGTTCCTAGATCCGAAGGTGGATCTGCTTTGTCATGGCTACTTCAATAAAGTGACAGCTGCAAATGGAGCTTCTTGACGAAGGGATCTCTGGGAAAGTGATGATGACATATAGATCTACATGACAATTAACATTGTCCAGGTTAATTGTTCAGAGACTTGGACTAGGAAAAGCAAAGATAAAGATTTCTGGGAAGGATGGTGTCATCTCATAGATAAAGATCTATGTGAAATAGGAAGATGGTGCAACCATGGTGGATGAGATGTGCCTGGTGGATAGCTGTCCTAAGCCATGGAAGGAATGGCGGTAGTTGCTCGCAGGCAGAAAGCCCCCTTATTGCTCTCACTAGGAGAGAGAAGAGGAGGTGG
>OY856409.1:1776669452-1776674452 GCA_963693085.1 Alisma plantago-aquatica
TGTTTGTGAGAAAATTGAGCATTGTGAACATTGGCTACTTCCTTCCTTAGCTCATAATTTGTGTCCTATAGGCTAGTATCTCCTACCCAATGCAATCACAAGTCCACACACTTGATTAGGAGATCTATATGCTTAATCTAGGCACATCAAGCCTTGGGCTACAAAGGATAATTTGTAATTTCCTTTTTCTTTTTTGTTCTCTATTACCGTTTGTACTCTCCTTGCTACTCCTAGGTTGGAGGTTGCTGATTGGAGAGGGTGAAGATCTTCTTGGTGAAGAAGGTGACTTTGAGCTACTTCAGAAGGCTGGTGCAACGGGAGGTTACTTCTAGAGAGGAAGGCTACTTCAAGGGGGAGCTTGGAGTTACTTCAAGAAGGCTACCTCAAAGTTGGTGCACCTACTTCAAGTGAAGGCTGTTCAAAGGGTGTAAAGGAAAGTATTGTATTTTGTATAAATCCTTGGGAAGGTAATAAAATAAATACTTTCAAAATCCCGATTGGGTAAGCAACCGGGTAGTGGACTGACAACTTTAGTAGTTGCTAAAGTTGGAACCACTCTAAACACATGTCTCCTTCTTCCAATTTTCAATTGTGGTTGTTTTGAGTTCAATAAATTGTTAAAATTATTTAAAAACTCTATTCACCCCCACCTCTAGTGTTTTTAAATTGGTATCAGAGCAGGCTTCAAGGAACCCTAACCAGGTCTTGAAGAATGGAGGGTAATGGTGATTACAATCACAACAAAAGATGATGCTTGGACAAAACTACAACATGTTGCAATTGGTGCTTAGGAACAAGCCACACAACAACTAGATGCCCATGGAAATCAAAGAAGGAAGATGAGCACAAAGATTGTTTTATTGCTACAACTAGTGAAGAAGAAGAAGAGGTAAGTCTTTCTGATTTATCTAAAGAAGAACTAATTGCTAGTCTTGAAGAAACACATATTAAATATATTGAGTGCAAGAAGAAATTAAAGAAATCTATTAAAGAAAATGATGAATTACATGCTAAGCTTCTTGCTATTACATCTGAAAACGAAGATCTTAAAAAGATCATTGAAGATCATGATATTGAGATAAAATCTATAGAGGCAAATTGTAATCTACTCTCCTTAGAGAAGAATAATTTGCAAAGCCAAGTGAATGATCTTCAAAAACAACCCATTTTATGCAACCATCTAGATTATGATTCTATTGTCAAAGAAAGAAATTCATTGTCATCAAACCTAGATCAAGCAAAACTAGATATCAAGAAGAGAATGGAAGAGATTGCCAAGTTACAACAAAAAGTTAGTAGTTTAAATAATAATGGCATTCTTGATCAAATCTTAGATAATTCCTATCATCAAATTGGGAGAAGAGGACTAGGTTACAAGCCTAAAGGGAAATCCTATCAACAACCTAGTTGGAGAAAGTCACAAACCCATCAATCTATATATGTACCTAAAAGAACATCTTCACCCAAGGATAACACAGAACACAACCATAGAAAAAGATATGAGGTTGACTCGATATGTTGTCATTATTGCTTGCGTCTTGGTCACTATTCTTTTTCATGCCCTTATAAGAGAAAAGATGTCGAGTTAGTTTGGGTTCCAAGATCTCCAAACTAAATAAATGCAATTAAGTTGAGATATGATCAAGAACCTTAGTTGCATAATTCTACGTCTATCTCAACTCAACATAATGGGATAACAAATAAATTTAAGTATCTAAATATTTAACTTGCACCGTTATGTTTTATTTGGAAGCAATTAACAGTTTCAGGAATATTGTCGGTCGAGAGACTGTCGACCGAGATACTGTCGGTCGAGAAATTATCGACCGAGTATGTCACTGATTTCTAGTCTATTGCAAAATTGCTGAATTCTTTGATAAAAAGAATTGTTATCTATTCATGATTAATGATTGGATATTTATTTTGGAAATTATCCCTACAAATTTAAATTAATATTAGTTTGTTCCCTAAATGATTAAAGTTGAAATTATGCTTAGTTTAATGAAGAGAAAATTTATATCATTATTCACATGATTTCCTTATTTTTCTGGTCTATTCATATAGAAATCATGTGATCAAAATCAGGTGATTATTTATTGTATTGTTCTATTATTACATCATGGATATGCTTTCACCATTTGGTACTGTGATTAGCTTGGATAGATAATTGTCTGCATGAATCCGTGATGATATATATAGGCAAGCAAATGCTTTATTGGTAATATGTTATGCTTGCAACACATAAGATAAAAATATCTCAATTAGTATCTTTAAAAGACTTGAGATATTTAGTGTGCCTTTAGTAAAGAATCTTATGAGGATACTAAACAACGTGAAATTTTATATTCATACAGCAAAGCCTATATTTTAAGAAAAGGACAAATGTTTTCATATTAAGTATTATGCTTCAACTTGATACTTAATCAAATCTTATGCAGATATTATACTTCATAATGATCAATTTGAAAAATCTGCAAATCTGCCTCTTGGTTAAAATAAAATTTGACCAAGGGGCGCTATGGTCATAGTCAAAATCGACCTAAAATAAGTTTTGACACAATAATTATTTGAATATCATTTTATTGTGATTAAAAGCAAAATCAATTTATGATCACAAAATTGTCCCAATATTGTTAATAATAAAATATTACTCCCTTAGAAAATATATATATGCTCTACAAATTCAGTCTATCATTTGCATTAAAAATCAGCTTAAAAAATTCGTACCCAGTAAGTCTGTCGGTCGACAAATCTTCGACCGAAAACCTCTCGGTCTGCCCACCTCTCTCGACCGACAGAATCTAGACAGACCTAGCATCGGACACACTTCCGGTCGACAATTGTTCGACCGAGACAGTGTCGGTCGACAATTGCTCGACTGAGAAAGAGCCGTTGGGATATGACCGTTGCAATCCGACCGTTACCGTTAACGGCCGACCGTTGCAAGTCGACCGTTGGACGGCCGAAGTAGCGCGTCTGGAATATGACCGTTGCGGACGCTCGGTAAACAAATTGTCGACCGACCCGGTCACTGGATTGCTATAAAAGGACCAAAAACGGGTCACTTCTTCACACTTTCATATTCTTGTTTCCATAGACTCTCTCTAGTAAATTCTTGTGCAAATCTTTAGCATTCTCATCCCCAAAGACTTCCTTGCTTCTTCTCCACCTTCAAGCAATGCAATGGCATCATCCTCTACTCGTGGAAAGAAGAAGGTCGCTGGCAGGAAACAAAGGGAGGCTACTCCACCATTAACGATCATCAACGACATTGCCTTCGTCGATGGAGATGTTGGTGATCGCTATCTACGGCTCTCCTCAAAATCTCCTCTCCCAAGATGACCAGTTGAAGTTATGGACTTCCTCAACATTGTCGACTTGGAGGACCTCTTTGAAGTGCAAAAGTTGAAAGAATTCATCAACCCTTCTTTCCCTTCCTATTCCACCAAGGTAGTGAATGAATTCTATGCTAACCTCATCTCCCACTCTGAAAATGAAACCATCTTCTTCTATACTATGGTAAATGGGCATAGCTTTCGATTTACTGAAGGGGATATTCTTGACATGCTAGATATTGACATAGAAGAATACCAAGACACCCTTGACCTTACCTCTGGAAACCCACTTAATCAATTTTTCCAAGATAACCATACTGTTAGTCTTAGTGACATCAAAAGGACCATTTTTCAATCCAATACAACCTGTCACGAAGATAGAGGCACATACTATGCTATCAATCTCAAACCAGCTGCTAGGATTGTAAACCTTATTGTTTCAACAAATATACATCCTAGAGAAAATAAGTCTGAAGTTCCTATTTTTCGTATGTGTCTAATATATGCCATTATCCAACATATTCCCACAAATTTTATCTGCATCATTCTTAAAAACATGCTTGAGTTTTCTGGTAATCCTCCATATGCTGATCTTGTATGCCAAATTACTCAACATTTTCTTAAGACCCAACTTGAGGATATGGGATATACATGGGAGCGTAGACCACAAAAAATAAGTAAGAATACTGTAGAAAAAATGGGGATTGATTTCGGTCATAAGAGGGCTAGGGTAGAAGGAGACACATCTACACAAGATATACCACATCCACCTCCTCCTACCAGCCTACCATATGATCCCATCCAAAACACTCTAACCTATGTTGCTGGGTCACAATATCATCTTAGTAAACAACTAGATTATAACCATCATGCCATGACTTATCTAAACCAAAGAATGCAAACTCTTTCTCCAAACCAACCAGATGAATATCCTTACTCTTTAAATCCTGGCATGCTCAATCCATATAACCCATCTTACAACTACTATCAACCTCCACCTCCACCATCTACAGATCTCACGCATACTCAGTTTTCATCAATGCAACTACAAGATATTGCTGCTCATTTCCGATTTGATCGTGTTCCAACCTTCTTGGAGGCATATGCCTTAACCAAGACAGGTGCTCTGGAGTGGCAAACTTTGGTCCAGTATTATGGAGCTGAGCCTTTTCTTGGGAAAGACCCTGATGTTGATGTAATTCTTAAGTCTTTCCAGTGAGATTTGGAGTTGTATTAGTTGTAATGGAATCTTTTTAAAATTGTAATAAATGGGTTATCTTTACATGCTTTGGCTATCTTTTCATGTTTGAAATGAAATTGGTTATCTTTATAATAGATATCTTTTTGGCATCATTTGAGTTTGGATTATAAGACTATTGTAGAGCATACAAAATAAGGGGAGTAATAAATACAAATAAATCAAAAAGGATGAAAATCTTTGCAAATATCTAAAAGTTAAAGTTATGGCTAAATTGACATCTATTGCAAAGCACTCATACCTTGGGATATCTATCTAAAGGGGAGAATAGTATAAAATTAAGGGGGAGAAGTAATATCAAAAATTCAACATGGATATCTTTTTGAAATGACAAAGGGGGAGAAAAGAATATCAAAATAAAATAAAGATCAAAACTATAATAACTGAGTTTCATAATGAAAAAGGCC